>BMAO01035849.1:0-207366 GCA_019973975.1 Trichonephila clavata | reverse complement strand
TAAACTAGAAATATAAACGCACATTCGATATTATTTGCAACGCAGAACAAAATTGTAACAGAACTGGATTTTGAGATTTCCTTCACAATTTCCAAACTTATTTCTTAGCTGTAAAAAAAACACAAAAATCCATTAAAACCTAAACCATTTCAAACCATCAATGCCACTTCGAGCAGTTTCCTAGAAAAAGGCTTCCAGGTTGATTTTCTAAATCGTACTGTCAATTTAAGTAGATATTAGGATATTGTAAATGTTCATATTTTCATTGGAGAAACTAAACAAAAACCAATTTTAACGTAAGACATATCATTTCACACACAAGCTTTTTCTTCCAGTTCTATCCATTTTATGTCTTTGTCTCAAAAGTAGATTTCTTGCCTCTTATTTTTTTGTTTTATTATTGATGACGAAATTTTCGTGAGTTTCTTCATAAGAACGTTATTTTTTTGAAATCTTCCATTATTGACAATTTGTCACAGGAACATATTTTGTAACGGTGCCATTTTCTAACCTTTTTTTCTGTAATATTTTGTTTTCTATAGTATAGTGAAGATCTTTTTTTTTTATCCAGCATTCTCTAGAAACAGCCTTTAGTTTCTTATTTATTGTTAAATCTTAACATTTCATAACTATTAAATAATCAAAAATAAACAATTGATTTGAATCAAATTCGCAGATCAATCATAAATTGGTTTTAATCAAATTTTTAGACATTTTTAACAAATAAAAATTACTTTAGTATTTCATTTAATAATTGTATTTGTATAATCCATATTTTTTAAGATTCTCATTTTAGTAATAGTAATGTTCTTCACCATATTACACACACAAACACGCACACGCATGTTCTTATATACAAATATTTCCTATTTCGTTGTTGTAATTTTTCTTTGTTATATTGTTTCTTAACTTCTTCCCTTACTTTTTTTTTTTTTTTGAAAAAATTGCAAAAAGTCATCACATTTTTTAATTTTATTATTAAACTAGCTGTACCCTGCCACGCGTTGCTGTGGCTCAGTCTGGTTAAAAGAAGCACATGTTTTCAGTATGTTTAAACATTTGCATTGAGGTATGATTTTTTTTATAAAAAATGTATAAATATCTATACACAAAACTTTACTTAACCGATATCATTTGTAATTTGCTAACCAAATATTTGAAGTTATTACAACTTATTTTTTGTCCTTATGTTATGAACTAAATTTATTTACATTGTATTTATAGTGGAGACCTCAAGTTTGAAGGTAAATTTTAAATGGCTCTACTCTGGATTCCTCAAGGGCAATGGGTTAGTTTTACAATGCTTATGGATATTTCTGTTAAATCAGAGGTGTGTTCAAAAAATGCACATTTCTCCAAACAATATCATTTGGAAACATGAATTGTATTTTCTGATGTTATATAGGAAATGCTTTGATTCGCAGTATATCTGACGAACAAATTTTTTAATGGCTCTGGTGGTTCTCAAGTTGAGACAGTTTAATTTTTTCAGTGGTACAAAGCATTCCTTTTGTTTCTCCCTTAAATTTCAGAGAATTGCAATAAAGATACACTTCAGTCATTGTGTTGATGAGAACATGCTGGCTCAACCTATAATCTTCCACTAAGTTGTACTGGAATGCAAGGTGACTGTTATGTGTGATTGCTCACCCCCAAATCATGTTTGAGGCTAATGTGCTGTCTTCTGGTTGACATCTTTCAGTCACTCGCAACCTACTGTATTTCTTTTGTTGAGAACAGAGCAGATTGATGTCAAAAAACATGAATGCTGGGATCGCAAATGTGCATTCTCAAGTTTGGCTGCCTGTTGCTCTGCTGCACCCTCAGCATGTACCATTTTTTGTCTGCTTTTCTCGTTTGCTGATGCCCGTTCCTCCTCAGTTTGATGCGTAATTACACTCATTGCACTACTTTTGCCTTGTGAGTATGACGACTTAAGTTTGATTTTCTGCAAAGCACATTTTTTATGCAGTGAACGCTAACTGATTGCACCTTAAAAAGAAAAAGTTAAAGCAAAAACATAATTAAAATTTCAAAACATCAACAAACAAAAAAAAAAGGGAAAAATATTAAAAAATGCTATTGAAATATTTAATTTTTATTTGTGCATCAATTAACACAGCTTAAATCCAACGCATGAAAGGTTGAAGATATTTTTATTCAAATACGCAAGAAAAATTCAAATATAAACATGGATTTCGCAGTAGAAATCTACAACAAAGTATTGATAATGATGGAAGATTTTTTGCAATTTACGATTCAATTAGCATTAGCAATTGTTATCATCAAATTTAAGGGCCTATTTAAAAATAGAATGGCTTATATCTAGACACTGACTGCTTCACACACGGACAATTATTTGTTGTCTGGATACTTAAATATTAGCATCACTTTGCAGCCAAATTGCCACCATGCAAATCACAACCATTTTCCCTACAAATCTTTTTGAAGTGAAAACTTCTTTAGCGGCGTTGGGCACTTTTTTTTCATAAAAAAATGTTAGAATCTTTAGATATTAAGGTGCGATATGCATGGCACTAATTTTGTTTTCAATGATACTAACACATAAGTACCATTGTGTGTTCCAGAGCAGAAGTCACCAATTGGTGAGAAATTTTGGATGGTCCACAGAAAAATTGGAATTATTTATATTTTTATGAAGATTCAGTTTAAAAAAAGATGAATAACAAAACATCATATTATGGAGCATAGATTTTACTTTACTAAAAACTTTTAGTTGCCAAAATAACTAAACAACGAAAAAAAACGAACAAAGTTCCTGAAAATAGAAATTTTTTTAGATTTTCCATCAAAATTTGAAAGTCAGTTTTGGTAACCATAGTAAAATGGTGGCAAAACACTTCAGACTGTTGATTGTTATTGCTTTTCATAAAGTTTATTTTCAGGGGTATGGAAGATTAAATAAAGACGTAAATATAGCTATAGTGGTCCACCACACGTAGAGGTCAATCCTATTAGTGGTCCGCAAATTATAAAGTTATATATTAAGTGGTTCATGAAGTGTTGAAAGTTGGCAACTACTGCTCTAGAGTAGGCACAGCAGACAATTTCTGTATCTGCACAGACAATGAAGAACACAAAATATCTACCCATAAGCATTGTAAAATTAACCCTTTGACATCAAAAAGAGCCATTTTAAATTTATTTTCAAACTTGGCACCTCCCCACAATGTAAATAATTTTAGATTTATAACATAAGGACAAAAAAAAACCCATTATAACTTGGAGTATTCTGTTAACAAATTACAAACGAAATCTGTTTAGAAAAGTTTTGTTTATGTATATTCACACATTTTTTAATAAAAAAAGTCATACCTCAAATGCAAGCGGTCAAAAATATTAGAAATGAGTGCCTTCTCTTTTCTTTCTATTTAACCAGACTGATCCACAGGAATGCGTGACTGGGTACAGCTACCTATGACAAACTTAAATGTTAAAAAGATATCAAAAACAAATTAAAGTTCAATTTTTTAATAAAATCACCAAAAACATTTCCAAACAAAGGTACTTAGGTACTATTGAAACAATGTCACCCCGATTTTCTATGTGTCGCACCCGGTAAATTGGCAACCACGTGCTTTCTTTCATATAATGTTTGCAATACAGTTGTTATAATACTTTAAAACCAAAGCAAACACAAAACATACATCAAATAATCTTGATTTTCCCATTTGTATTTCACAGTAACATCAAATAAAATTTTGAAATCACATAAAATAGATCCTTTGTGGATCTAATGTTATTCCCCCAACTTTTAGAAATTTCAACAATTTAGTGGGAAAATTCACAGCCAAGTGCAAAAAAATATTATTATTGTGTAAAAACAGTCAAAAATAATTTTCCCTTTCTGAATGCATATTGCAACATTTGGCGATGTCTTATGATGTTATGCATACGGTTGACCAAAAAAAATGTAAGTATTAAAAAAGTAAAAATTATCTATTAATTTAATTTAGAATCACTGGAAAAAGAGAGATAAAATACTTGGAAAATTTCAATTGATACGCTACTCGTTTGTGGAGATATTTTGAAATCGCGCCAAACAGATCCATAGCATACAGAATTAAAATTAGTATTTTGTACATGGAATGTACACAAATTGTACATATATAATTGAATATATAATTGTATTCCTACATATCCCCAGCTTAAAAATAAATTGAAAAATGAAATACAATACTAACGTTAATTAACATAAAAAGAACTGAGTATCTTTATCAAAGTGAAATCATAATTTTAAAAAATAATTACAATCTTACTACCACCTGCTTCCTCAACATGTATTTGAGCCATCTGTCTGCATTGTGTTCGTTTGCTGATGCCTATTCCAATTTGATGTGCAATTACCCTTAACACTGCTTTTGCTAGCCCAGTGTGATGACCTTAGTTCGATTTTCTGCGATGCAATTTTATATACTGAAGCCAATTGGCTACACTTAAAAAGAAGGTAAAAACAAAAACATATGGAATTCTGAAACAGCTCTGAATGGGTATTCAAATCAATCAACACAGCTCAATTCCGACGCAATGGGAAACAGAATATTTCATTCCACCTGAACAAATCACTCCAAACAGGTCAATTTCACTATATAGTTTGAATTCAAAAGAAAATTAATAGACAGAACAGAATTCTCACCAATTGCACTGAGAAAAAAGAAAAACAAAAAACTGAATGAAGAATAATGAAAAAATAAACTATACTCACACAAAATCAATACTATCGTAAACGACACAGCTCAATAGCAATGCAATGCATCACAAAATAATTAAGGTGACTGCCCACATTCAAAATGGAACAGACACCTGGAAGTATCATTAATGACGGTAACATAACACTACCAAATCATATTTGTGCAACATTTGCAATCATATGTTGACCATACCTGCTCTTCAACCGAGTTAGGAAAGATATATAAATCACACATAGTTAAAGATATTTTGCATTGAATACGCAAGGAAAATTCAAATAAGAACATGGATTTCACTTCATAAATCTTCGAGAAAGCGTTAATAATAATAATTGAAGATTTTTACAATTTCATATCATTATCAAAAAAGTTCATATCTTTAAAATTGAGTGGCTTAGATCTAACATGGATTTCTTCTCACACGGACAATTATTTGTATTCTAGAATAGGCAGACCAAACAATCATTTCTATATCTGCACAGACAATGAAGCAACATAAAACATTGTCTACCCAGAAGCATTGTAAAATTAACCCTTTGCCCTTATGGACTACGGAGCAGAACAATTTCATCAAATTCGGGTATATATTATTTGTATATGATAGTTTTTTTATTCAAATTAATATAGTAATTTTTATCCATTTAAGACTACCCCTCATTTATATGTTTTTGACTATTTTATAAACTGCATGAACTTATTTATGTATTTTTGAAATTATTTGTTACTTACATATTATCACAGCCTATTGACGACATTATATGAAAGGAAACATCTGGTTGCCAATTCGGCACATACAACACATAGGAAATAGGAGTTGTCAACTTGGCGAGTTAATAACAGAATGGTCAATTGTTACGATAATACGCAAATACCATTATTTCTTATATATATTAATGATTCACATTTATTTTTGCTCATGCTTCTTTTTCTAATTTTTAATGATTCACATTTATTTTTGCTCATGCTTCTTTTTTTAATTTTTTTTCTGATTTACATGTTTTTGTTGAAAATTCTTATTTATATACTTTCTTTGGCACTCATGTATTATCGCAACCTATTGGCAACATTATATGAAACGAAGCACCTGGTTGCCAATTAAAACCATACAACACATAGGAAATTGGGGATGCCAACTTGGTGAGTTATAATAGAAATGGCGATTGCTGCAATAATACATAAATACCCTTTCTTTTATTTGTTTGAATTTTTGTGTAATATTATTTACTTTTGTAACCCTTGTGGCATACTTTGTGGTGCATCAGTCTTTTTAACCTGACTGAGCGACAGCAACATGTGGTACAGCTTCTTTTTGAGTAAAACTGAATCTCTTAAAAAACATCAAAAATAAAATAAGGCTCACTAATTTGATTAAATCAAAATAAATAGTTTCATACAAACACAAAATATGTATCAGAAAATCTTTATTTCGTATTTCAGAGAGACATCAAATAAAATTTTAAAAATTGTCAAAAACAGATTTAAAAAAAAAACGGTTTGAGTCCTAACACGACCCACTCATGCCGCCAAATTAAGACATCACAAAGTGCAAAAAAAATATTTTTTGGCGAGGTCCCTTCATTTGCAGTGCATGATTGGCAAAAAAAAAAACACGAAAGTACTAAAATATTTTTAAAAAAATTATGCATTTATTTAAAAAAGAATGACTGGAGAGAAAGATAAAATAGGCGCTTCTAATATTCATAACATTAATTTCATTCTATCTAAAGTAGATAACGAAAACAGAAATACAATGGGAACGTTAATTGCAGTAAGAAGAACTGAACTACCCTTATCAGTGCGAAGTTTTGATTTGTAAAAATAATTTTTAATGAATAATATTACTAAAGAAATAAACATTGCGGGAAATTACTGAAAAAGTAAGTTGTAATTTGTAAGCAAAATCAATCCCGCGATTATACTATCCGAATGTTGCCAAAACTACAAAACAAAATTTTAGTTGTTAAAAGAATAATCATTGAAAAAATGATTTATTCAAAAAATAATTCTACTTAAGTATCAAAGAACAAAAAAATATATAAATATTTCAATCAATAATCATAATTATAAAAAAATATCTAATAATCCCGAAAAAAACTGTATGTAAAGTATAAATTTGAAACATGAGAGAAACAGAGAGAAACATGACATCATATGACGTCATAACACCGAAAGATCCCTTAAAAATTAAATTTCAAAAAATTTAGAGTGAATTACGAAATGATAAGTACATAAGAACCCGTCCGGATTAAAGTTGAAAGTTATGTCAAAATTTCAGAGGAAATTCTCCAGTAGTTTCGGAGATTAGCGGCTTTGAACAAACACACATTACATTTTTATTTATATAGATTCGAGGAAAACAAAACAAAATATGTAGATTTTAAGTTGAATTTTTAATTTTTATAGGGGTGAAAGCATTTATTTTTCCTATTAGTTTACTATCCCGGGTTATCTTGGGTAAATGGAAAATAATTAAATATTTGTAGTCTTTGTAGATAGTTTTTGAAACAACGGGCAACACAAAGTGATACCTACCATTCTGCACAATGGTATCTGGTCAATTTTCTTGCTGGCTTATCTCTGGAATCTCTTTTACGGGTGCATTGTTTCTCACTAAGGCTACATACAGAAGAATTACTTCCACTATTTTCAATGTCCACCCCTTCATAATCATTATATGAAAAATCATGGCTTTCGTTATCTTGCATCATCGTCATTATTTTACTTTTTTAGCGTAACTATCCTTCTTTATACATTAATAATCCACAAGCCGACATATACTATACAATAGGGAAATATACTATACACGTGACATATACTATAGCCGACATATACTATATACGTGACCACTCCCGCCAAAAGAGCCGCGAAACCCTCAAAACTTGGCAAACTGCTAATCAAAGCTGAATATTTCCTTTCATTTCCTCAGGCAGAATAAAACCGTGATAAAACAAATCATACTGACGAATTCTGCTTTCCTCGAGTTTTCTCGGGATAATAAGTCAAGCGGTTAATATTAGATAATTCTGCACGAAAAATGCAGCATCGTAAGTTATAATCTTTAATACAAAACAGGAATCTTTACGAACTTTCGAAATTCTCATCGCAGAAGAATAAACTAGATATCGCTGTTAACCGCTCAAATGAACCAAATTACCGTGTTAGTATATTAATTAATTAATTTAATTAACTAGTTTTTGAACGACTAAAAATAATTCCTTTTTCATTTTGCAAGATTAAATAGACAATGATCTGAAAAGCCAATGTGGTAAATTTTATTCGAATCTGGCCATTATTTTCAAAGATATTCGTAGAATACCGCTAGGGAACTGACTACATATTTCTTCCAACAAAACCTTCCCACAAACGATTCATAATATTTTTCTGGTTCTTTAATCACATGTATTGTCAGATCGGTGACTTCGAGGTAGCGTGCCCTCCTTGTAGACCTAAGGTTGCAGGTTCGATCCCGGCTGGAGTCAATAGATTTTCCGGATGCGAAAAATCGTCGGCACCCATGTTGTAACAACCTTGTCGATGTTTGGGGGTTCAAGTAAAGATCAGCCAGAACCAGTTTCAAATTCTGATTTATATCCCACTTACATAAACTAAAACAATTAAAGGTAGGAAAGTACTACGCAACTAAATAGAAGAGCAATCACAAGGTTCAAGGATACTTAACATATGAATATAATCTATTCGATTTACTCTTGAGGTACTCTAGCCTCCTACGCTAGACTTCACACTAAATCTCTTACTTGTACAACCTAAGGTCGTATTTCTTAAGTTCAATCTTATAATTTATTCTCCAATTATCAATAACTGAGCATCCAGCTACTATAAGTCGGCTAGCTTTCGACTCCCCCTCGTGTACCTAAATGTCCACGCTTAACTATAACAACTCATTTGCATAAATCAAGTCTTCTTCTTCGGGAGAAAATTTTCAAGAGAACAAACAAAAAAAGTGAAATAAATTTTACTCCAAGAAAATTAGTGGAAGGTTCGCGGATAGACACGTCCTATGATTATGCGGCATGTAAAAAATCCCTTGAGTATCAATTTGGCTCTGGTACTCACGGCAAAATTAAATCATGGTGATTTTCCCATTCGATGAGAAGTGTCAACATTTGGTAGCGAGAGCTTCAAATGTGTTCTTCACTAGATGGTGCTACCATGAAATGGCTCTCCCATTTGGGGATTTGCCACGTCTACAAAGATTTAGTTGCCACTTTGTGACCGATAAGGGAAAAAATCGTTAGGTAGATTACAAAAACTTCACGCTGATGACTCATAATGTTTTTAACACTTTTCGTATTTGTGGATCTATAATTAAAATTTGATAGTAGATGAATGATAGTAGTGAAAAATAGATGAGTAAGTGAGGGTTTATTATAAAGTCGTACTCTAAACACGAGGGCTATTGGTGACGGACCTCGTATTTTTGAACCATGGTCAAGTGATGAGGACAACATCTGTTATTTTAAATAATGATGTTCAAGTAGACTTGTTTTATTTTAGAACTTCATTAAATGCAACTGTTCAGTTAAATTTTGAGTTTCGTTTGTCTTCAATGCTGATCATCATGGGACTTGTGTTACACATCATAGGGCTCCTCATATTTAATTCTTTTCACAAATAACACACATTATTAAGTTATTAACACCATAGAATATATACTAAAATGTATCGCGCAAATCTCATATTGATTTCAAGATACGAAAGAAATAATTCCTTACACACGACAGCATGTCAGCAGTATTCGTTTTCGCCAGTTGGTCAGAATCTTATTTTCCATGAGCAACTGTATGGCTTCAAATTGCAGTCGTGCCCGATCTTTATTTCCTCTGGGTTTTTTCTCTTTTATTGTTTTCTTCGTAATCACGTGATGGATTAGAGATAATGATACTTGATATCGATCAGGTACACCAAGGACGCACGATCGTCTCCCTTTTTTTTACGTTGGAGTGAAATGGAGTAAAAGCTGGAAAACTGCGCAAGCTCTGGAATAGGACACATTAGATCACTTGTTTTCTTTGAATGTATAAATAACGTACGGAGCAATGGGGAGGGGACTCTTTTAAAATACTTAACAAGATTGCCTTTAAAGTGATAATAACTTGCATATTTTTTTAAGTACTGGGGGGAGGGTACACCTATTCACCTAACGGTGGGTCAACCCCATTGTACAAATTATGCAACTTTTTATAGCCATCGCTCAAATAGTAAAAATGCAATTTACATGTACAGTCGACTCTAGATAATTCAAACCTACAATAATACGAACCTCTCGATAATTCGAAGTATATGCTCAGTCCCTAGAAAAACTCTTGATATTTCGAACTAAAACAATACGTTTTGGAACACTCAATATATTTCAAATCTGTGGCTGGCTACAACACGCAGTAATTCGAAGTAAAATCTGTGACACGCTACAACACGCTCTGTCAGACTACAACACGCTGTAAATCGAATATATCTTATAAGACCCTCGACAATTCGAACATTCACTATCATCTGCAGTCCTGTAATAAACAGGGTGGAGCTTACAAGTTTTGCGTTGTGTTGTCTCTGCGTGTCTGCCCTGTAACGTAGCCATCTGTCCCTTTGATGACCATCTGTCTGTTACCCCTTCTTTGTGTTTCCCGGTTCCTTAGATGAAGATTGTGTCTTTTGCTTCGGATTGACATAACGATTTATGGCTCATCTGTGTGATTTATAGAATGTGGCACCAAATAGGGTGATGAGTGATTTTGGGGTTTATTGGCGCAAGAACCGATTTCGGCTATACTGCGCCAAACATTTGTTTTAATATCTGTGGTCTAGACGGGAAGAGAAAGAAAGAATGAATTGAATGACAAGAAAGAGGGTCGAAAATAGAGAAGGATCACTAGGGTACCCCGGGTTCGTGAAGCCCATGTTTACCAAAGACAGTAAACCCCGTGGGAAAAGGAAAAGATCACTAGGGCACCTCGGGATTGTGACACCCGTACTCACCTAAAGAAGGTGAGCCCCCTGAGGGGGGCACCAAATAGGACACGGACCAGGCTGGACCCTGCCTTGAAATTTGTTGGGGACAGTGTCTGAGAGAACCGGATAAGAAACGGTTTTATTTCCAATGAGGAATGGAAGAGAAAAGCTTCCTGTTCGAGAATTACTACATAAGTGTATTCATTTAACGCATGACTTTTAACTTCTGTATGATATTTATACTGTGTATAATATGTACTTTTTAAAAATATATTAATTTTATACATATGTACAATTGTTGTTTTATTTCATAGTTTAAAATTTAAATGTGTTGGGGAAAAAAAATTTGGAGTTTTTTCTTACTCTCTTCATAATTCGAAGCTTTTTATTGGTTCCTTCAACTTCGAATTATCGAGAGTCGACTGTATTATGTAGTTTATACTATTTATTTGTTCTTTTTTTCGCAAAATTCACGCGTTTTTAGCGCTCCTGTTCAGTTAAATTCGTCACTGAAGCTGCATCGTCCAACACTTCATCGATAAAGTCCTCATATTTTGATAAACTTTCAGCTTTCTGGAAAGTTGAGTATTTAGTTTCGTTGATTTTTATAAGTCTGTGACGATTTTATCCGCACTCCAATCACTAATTATCCTCTTGGGGAATTTCTGGTCTTTAAAAAATTATCTTATTATAAAGCTCCTCCTCGAAGAAGAAGAAGACATGATTATGTAAATTAAGACTACTATTTATAGTCTAGGCTTTCAGGTTAGAGAGAGAGAGATAGGATAGAGAGACTGCTATCGGAGCAGAGATTAATCAACTTGAATGTGAGTCGTGGATATTTAATATTTGATAATTGAATTATAAAAATTACTAGATTAAATAGCGAAGAAGTCAGAGATATTGCATCAAGAGCAAGTGTATTAAACCTTAAAGTCTTCTCATATCTCGCGTACCTCGTCAATTGTCTTCAGATTTATTATTTATCAGGTTCATCTCTTATCCCTGATCGACTGAATCTGAGTTGTGGTTAATATTGTGAAAAAATTATATTGTTTTTTGAGGTATGGCTAGTCTTCCTTCCAATTCTCCCACACCTTTAGGCAGGATTCTTACAAGTCTTCGTATGTGACAACGCCTTTCTTCTCTCGCAACGATTCCAGTCCAAGCAATTCTGCTAGAGCTTGCAATAATGTGTGATCACAGATGTATTGGCGACATTATATGAAACAAAGCACGTGATTGCCAATTCAGCGTGTACGACCAGTGCCGGTTTAAGTTCATTTCAGGGCCTTGGGCGCAGAAGATCTACAGGCCCTATTGGCACTGGCGGATCCAAGGAAAATCTGGTTAAGAGCTTATCCGGACACTTCCAGGGCCTGGGTCCCTGGGAGCCCGCCCCAAGCACCCAATGAATAAACCTACACTGTGCGCGACACATGCAAAATTAGGGTTGCCAGCTTGGCGAGTTATCTTGAACGTTGGCATTGCCGCAAAAGTAATAAATGTACTACAGCATCACGAAACAATTTTCAAAAAGAGATATTATGACAACGGTTTAAAGGCGATGAATTTCTGATCTATGCATTTAGTTAATTTATATAACAGTTCAAATTGAATGATTGATTATTTATGATTGATTACTACTTTTAGGAACTTCTCGTTCATGTTAATTGCAATAATTTAATTATTTTAAATCTACTAATAATTCATATGATTCAACCCTTACTATTACTTACTTACTTACTATTACTCGTTACTTACTTACGTTCACTCTCTCCCTATATATATTTATTTATATATATCTTGTTCAAATTTTCAGTCGTTCGTAAAATATTTCTTATTCATCCACTCATGTTCAAAAACTTTTTTTTAAAACTCGCAGTGGATGACACTTGATTTTAATACAGTTTTTTTCAAATATTAATTCATTAAGTATAATTAATTTTAGTTTTATATGGGAGAAAAAAACTAAATTTGTTCTGAATGAAGGCAATAGATGGCGACAGTATACATTAACTATCCAACTATCAGGTATGAAAAGTTCCATTTGTTTTTTAAGTAGGAATTGAACTAGAAAAAAAAATATTTATTTTTCATGTTTTTTATATCTTATGACCAAATCAATCAAAAATGATATCCACTTAAATTTTCTGCATTTCAAGGCTCAACTGTCTTTTTTTTTTATCTCATATTTACATCAAAAAGGGTGAAAGAGAGGAGGATTGTTCATGAATGTGTCTCACTCTGCCGAGAAGTGGGGTTAAACACTGATGCCACTAAAAATCCGCTGTTTAGAGGGACTGGTGCACACTAAATCTCTCAACGCTCAAAGTCCTCAAGTTGGTGTGATATAAATGTTTCGGATGGGGAGTGTTCAGGTGTCACCCTCATCATTTGACTATCGATTAAAAATTGCGAAGCCTATCCCCAGTCATTTTAATTGCGGTATTTTTGTAATTAAAAGGAAAAGATTTGACATGAGGTGGAGACATCATTCAAACAGATTTATAATCTGAGTTTCATAAAACATTTTTTTTTAATTTTGTATTAACTGTGCGTTGTTTTGGAGATTGTCGCCGTACTTGCTGTGTGTTTGTAAGTTGTATTTTCCCCCTCTCTCTAGCCTTTTGTCTTTTTTTTTAAAATCATTTTGCACTTAGTATATTCTTCATTCCAGAGAAATTTTGAAAATGTGCAGTCCAGGTCTTAATAAATTTCGTAATATTAACCTGTGAATTTGTGAACTGTATTTTTAAACTTGCCTGTAAGCTATGTAAACTTGACTTTGAATACATCTGAGAAAAAAATGTGTGCTTTTTTTTTAAATTTCTAATGGGCTGGGGATTAGTGTTTTACCATTGCACAGACCTAGTACATTCCCTGGAGCTGTTATCCCTTTTTAGTGCGGCACCCTATAGGCGAATACCAATCACCACAGGTAATTTTGATGCCCAGTTTCCTCCCTAGAGGGAGGCACCTGAGCTCTGACGATGCGAACCTGTACGAGAATTTAATTTTACCGAGATCACCCAAACCAAACAGACACTTTAGGGTCTTTTACATGCCGTATAATCATACGACATGGCCGCTGTCGATTATCTGCATGATGAAAATCCACCGACTTGGGCCAGGGTTGAACCCACAACCTTAGGTACACAAGGCCAGCAACAAACCAACCACGCCACCCATCTGGCTCTGATACAAATGTAAACGATAAGATTTTTGTTCAATAAAGGCTAATTGAGATGGGGTGGTTATTTTCCGCTGGACCTGTTCGTACTCCTAAACCTTTTTGGATGAGCTCGGTTTCCTTGAGCTTTTTATTAATATCTTTCATGTAATTTCAAAATGTTACATTAATAAAAAATAAATAATAATAAGTTCATTTTCATTCATTCTGGATTATTTGGAGTCTATTGTTTACGTTTATATTTTCCCTTATACGAATGAGGGTTTGGCACAATTTGTCAAAATATGATCCTTTGCCCCAATAAAATCATCCAATAACTTCATCTTATATTTCTTGAAAGATAAGCCGCTGCTTATGAATATAATAAATAATAAAAAGAGTAATTTCTATATAGTTTTTTATTTATTTCCATTTGTTAATTCTCGAGTGGTCACGCTTATATGAGCAGCTTTATTATAGCTGTCATTTTGATGGGGAAAAAACACACACACAAAATTTAATCGTTCCATTATTAAAAAACTTTTGGGGGTCTTGGTGACATTCATGCACTTTGGAGACCTTTTTCTATTTATTATTTTTTTTCACAGAATATTATTGGCATTCCCAGTTTCTTACAAGCTTCGTATATAAAGGAGCAACTCACGCTCAGAGGTTTCATTCAGCGAGCAATGCAACCTGTCTAAAAACAGCGTGACTTTCCTGCGTTTGACAGTTCATTTATTCGAAATCGAGACATACTAGCTCGCAACTGTCAACTCAACTCAACTCAACTTTCCTCTGTTCTGGACTTTGAAATGTTGAACCTCTACGGTTTACGATCAATTATTTGTTTTCAAGATGAATTTTTTTTATTCGGTTTTCTTTTAACTATATCCGGTCTGTGATTCATATATACTTTACTATACCGACTATAGATATTAAAAGAAAATTTATACATAAGCTACATGAGCAAAATATATTTTTTATAAAAAAATTCTATTTGTATTTATTTATTTTTCAAAAATAACTTTTTGACATAAACAATTTCAAATACTTTAGTTTACTGATAACGTAATGGAATTTTAAGGCCTTCCTTTACTCGACATTTCAATTTGTGGTTGATTATTCTTTTGATTTTTTTATATATATACAATTGCTTTTCAAAAATACAGATATTTATTGGAATTAAATAAAATGCGTCCAACAGAATAAAAGGTTTGATGACGATGATGTCGTATCCATGACGGGAATATAAATCCCACAGTACCATGGGCCCAGATGACTATTCTGGCAATCTTTTCAATATTATCCAATTTATATCAATTTATATCAATTTATTATAATCAAATATTATTATTCAATTTGACTTCTGTCTCAATATGAAATTTACAACAGCATTTGCATCTAATAAAGTAACGTTGAAAAAGTTGTCATTATTAAGATTTCTATCTTCTTTCGCCAGTTTATCCGCATTTTCATTGTCTGTAATGTCAACACGTGCACGCATTCACTGGAGGAAGCAGACTTTATCTAACTCCTGTAATCTAAACAGGCGAGAGCAAATCTCTTCAGTAATCAATAAAAGGTTTGGAATGCTTATATTTCTTTACTGACGTATTATTTTTAAATTTACAAAGAGGGGGTTCAAATGAAAAGGTACGAAGCGTCGTAACAACGCAACTGTGAATACATTTGCCTATGCCGCTGTGGGAGAACGTAACGAGATGCCTAGGGATGAGAAAGGAGCCTCCAGTATGGATCGGAGTATGCGCGCGAAAGAGCAGAAACTCGTTTAAAGAAAGCCGTCTAATTGACGATACAGTGCGTGTGAGGACATGATGGATTCACGTTGCTAAATTCGACTGTCGAGGAGCAGCGAGACGTAATGCACTTTCTGACCGCGGAAGGTGTTGATCAGTCTCTATTCACCATTATTTTTCATTTCATCTATATACACTGCTGGCCACCGTAAATGCAACACCCTTAAAGAAGCACGCAAATAACATGAAATTTACAACATGCATTAGCGGAGGTGAGATATGCAAATGATTAGAATTTCAGCGCTGACACACATCACGCACGCCTGCGGCGCCACCTCAAAGCACTATTTAAGGCTTGGAGAATTCGTCGATTTCAAGTTCGGCAATTGTGTTTTTCTTGTGGTTTTTTCAAAAAACAATGAGTTATGTCTCGTAGAAAACAGCAATCAGCTTTTGATCAAGTATCCAATTTCGACAGAGGAAGGATAGTGGCCTACCGAGATTGTGGATTATCTTACGGGGAAATCGGCAGTCGTGTTGGACGAAACCAAACAACTGTAATGCGGATATGTGACCGTTGGATGCAGGAGGGTACGACGGACTGACGTGGTCGATTGCATCCACCTCAGTGCACCACTTCACTTGAGGACAGGCAAATTGTGTGCAAGGCAGTGACGGATCGCTCAGTCACATCACGAAACCATAGCACAGCACATTGAGTCTGTCCCCTCAGGGGGCTCACCTTCTTTAGGTGAGTACGGGTGTCACAATCCCGAGGTGCCCTAGTGATCTTTTCCTTTTCCCACTGGGTTTACTGTCTTTGGTAAACACGGGCTTCACGAACCCAGGGTACCCTAGTGATCCTTCTCTATTTTCGACCCTCTTTTCATTCAATTCATTCTTTCTCTCTTCCCGTCTAGACCACAGATGTTAAAACAAATGTTTGGCGCAGTATAGCCGAAATCGGCTCTTGCGCCAATAAACCCCAAAATCACTCATCACATTGAGTCTGTAACGCATCGTTTTGTGTCTGCGCGTACCATTCGACGCCGTTTACAGCAGAGTGGTCTGTCCGCAAGACGTCCATTGCTTGGTCTACCCTTGACGCAGAACCACAGACGTCTCCGCCGCCAATAGTGCGATGGAAGAAGGATGCGGGCGGCAGAATGGAATGAAGTTGTCTTTACTGAAGAGTCATGCATCTGTCTGCAACACCAAGATTGTCAGATTCGAGTCTGAAGACACCGTGGAGAAAGGATGCTGAACAGCTGCGTTATGCACCGCGTCCTGCACCGGGTTTTATGGTATGGGGCGGTATTGGATATCACCCTTGCCCTCCTCTAGTACACATTGTCGGTACTGTAAACAGCCAGCGCTACATCTCCGAGGTGTTGGAGCCAATTGTCCTTCCTTACCTTCAGGGCTTGGCCACAGCCATATTTCAACAGGATAATGCGCGACCTCACGTGGCACGCATTGTCCAAAGGTTCTTCGTCAATCACCAGATTGAATTGCTTCCCTGGCCGACAGTTACATTTACGGTGGCCAGCAGTGTATTGTTGGTGTGGTGTGGTAGTTAGGTGAGGGGGATGCCAGGTCAGGTGTCCTCCGCGTCACTTGACCATGGTTCAGAATTACGCGGTCCGTCCCCAAAAGTTCTCGTGTAGCTGAACAATGGGACGTTAATATTCACTCACTCTCTCAGCAGTGTATTATAGAACATGGGTCGACAACCTATGGCACGCGTGCACATGTGGCACGTAGTACAATTCTTTCAGGCCTTGGAGGGTTCTCGAAGGGCATTTGCAAGTGCCTTCCTCAGAGTGTCCAAGGCATGCTCTATAACAGGGGTCAACAATCTATGATACTCTAGCCACATGTGGGACGTGGTACGATTCTAGGTGGCACTCTGCTCTACTCTACAATTTGTTAATTTTTGATCGGATGGAAATTGATAAATTTTTAAGTGGCATTATTTGACAAACATCTTCAGAACTACGGACGTTTACGGAATAAAAAAAAAAATCTGAAAGATAACTCTAAAGATAAATTTACAGCTATTTTGTAAATTACTGGATGGCATTTCTGGAAAAATTTAATTGTTTGAATAGATAAAATCACATGGGCTCTGTTTTCCGCTTTTGTTTCTACATATTAAAGCAAAGAAATGTTCCCTCATGTAAAAACTATTTCAAGTCGGCAAGGAAATTATTTAAAAACTGATTTTTCTGAACCGTATCGAATTGAAAGTCACAAATTATACCCCTGATTTTGCGATATGAAGGTAGAGTGGTGCAAGCACTAGGTTTGTATTAAAATTTTTTTTATATTTTCATTTAACTATAATGAAGGGAAATACTTATATTTTGCATTGTCTGTATGTTATCTTAATAAATATGATTAAAATGCATGACTGTGTACAATTTTAATTTTTTTATTTTTTGTAAAATGGATAGTTATATTCTATGCTGTTTACTTTACGTTAAGAAAGATCTTCAAATGAGGCTAAATTAATATATAATAAAGCTGTAAATATTTAAATTATTGACCTCTATTCCCTTATAATACGTGCATTATCACGGGAATCGAATTGTTTCAAAAATGTCCTGGTTGTGTGGCACGCTGAATCATATTGATAGATTAGTTAAGCACGCCACAGCTAATAGGTAGCCAACCCCTGTTATAAAACATCTTTTCTGCGTAGGTAGGTTTTGAAATTCTTGAAAATAAAATTTCGATCCTCCTTTATGTCCAACCTTTTTCTCCCTGGACCATACTGGAAGAAAGCGAATTGTTTGATGCTTTAGAGACGATCTGTAATTCTTTCTTCTCTACAAAAAAAATCTAACTCAACACACTAACAATAGCTAATGGTTTTTTAAAAAATATAATAATACAATATAGTGAGCATATTTAAGTAATTTAAATTTAATAATTTATTTTTTTCGTTTGTATTTTAAATGTTTAAACACGATAATGAAATTGTTTATGCATAATTCACTGCTGGCCACCGTAAATGCAACACCAAGAAAGCAAGAGATAGCACAACAAAATTTATTTTGTAGATAACATGTTGACCAAGTATCAAATGATTAAATTTATAGACTTCTGTGAAGTGTGGTTCCTGCCAGAATCAGTAGCAGAGTAGCCGCCATTGTTGCAGATCACCGCTGCCACACGTCTCGGAATTGATTCAAAGAGACTTTGGATGTGTGCTTGGGGTACAGCAGACCAAGCAGCTTCCACTAGTTGCCAAAGATGATCTGGTGTGGCTGCTGGGGGTGTAATCTGGGTCAATCGTTGAGCAACTATGGACCACATGTTTTCTATCGGCGAAAGATCCGGAGAGCGAGCCGTCCAGGGAAGCAATTCAATCTGGTGATTGACGAAAAACCTTTGTACAATGCGTGCCACGTGTGGTCGCGCATTATCCTGTTGAAATATGGCTTGTTTCCAAGCCCTGAAGGTAAGGAAGAGCAACCGGCTCCCACCCCTCGGAGATGTAGCGCTGGCTGTTTACAGTACCGGCAATGCGTACTCGAGGAGTGCGAGAGTGATATCCAATACCGCCCCATACCATAATACCCGGTGCAGGACCAGTGTGGCGGTGCATAACGCAGCTGTTCAGCATCCTCTCTCCACGGTGTCTCCAGACTCGAATCCGACCATCGTGGTGTTACAGACGGTAGTGGAGGCGTCTGTGGTTCTGCGTCAAGGGTAGACCAAGCAATGGACGTCTTGCGGACAGACCCCTCTGCTGTAAACGGCGTCGAATGGTACGCGCTGACACTGAACGATGCGTTACAGACTCAATGTGCTGTGCTATGGTTTCGTGATGTAACTGAGTGATCTGTCACTGCCTTGCGCATAATTTGCCTGTCCTCACGTGAAGTGGTGCCCGGTGTCACATATCTGCATTACAGTTGTTTGGTTTCGTCCAACACGACTACCGATTTCTCTGAAAGATAATCCACAATCTCGGTAGGCCACTATCCTTCCTCTGTCGAACTCGGATACTTGATCAAAAGCTGATCGCTGTTTTCTACGAGACATAACTGATCGTTTTTTGAAAAAATCACAAGAAAAACACAATTGCCGAACTCGAAATCGACGAAATCTCCAAGCCTTAAATAGCGCTTTGAGGGGGCGCCACAGACGTGCGTGATGTGTGTCTGCGCTGAAATTCTAGTCATTCATATATCTCTCCTCCGCTAATGCATGTTGTAAATTCCATATTATTTGCATGCTTCCTTCAGGGTGTTGCATTTACGGCGGTTAGCAGTGTATATGCCATTTTGCTAGTAAATATAAATTTTATAAGAACAAAAATAACTATTAATCTTGAAATGAATGGGATTCCTGGCATGGAATTTTTTAATCTAATGCATCAATATCTGGCTCAAATGAAATGATCTCAATTCTTAGGAAGTTCTCAAGATGTTGATTCTAATTTTACTCAGTAAGCTTCACTCTTGAAAAGATTTGTTCACAAATGTACGTGCTTCTGAACTACAATAAAATTAACAATGAGCGAGTTTGTAGCGAGGGATGTTTGTGTTTGACTGGGTATAATTCATGAAAGTCAAACAAAGACACTTTATAAGAATATTCGTTATGTTGGATGTCAGTTTGCAACTCTGTGTATTCCATTTGAAAATTTGCTGGCAACATATCTACATCAACTGCACTAAATGTAATATTAAAGATAAAATAAAAATTTTGGCTTACTTTTTTTTCGTATTCAAGCTTGCAAAATAATGTATAGTCAAAAATATTAAAGTGGAAAATAAATTATAACATTAACATTAATTAAAGTTAAAAACATCATAAAACAAAGGACTTGAGCCAATTTAGCATAAAAATAAACTGGAAAAGAAATTTAAACATTGACATTAGTTGACCCCTCTCACAAGAAAAGAAACATTTAGAACAGATAAAATAGAGGTTTAGCTGTGAATAAACTATTATAAACAACGCAAATGCATAAACTGGCAACATTAACATTTACTTAAGTTAAATATTATCTGAAAGAGATAAATCAAACTAAAATTTTACTTGGGATTACTGAGAAATGTAAGATAGTCTTAGTTTGGATCACTAGCGCAGCTAGTCCTGACTTGGCCCTGTATTTAAATTCCTTGAGAGCCCTCTTTCGTGGGCTTTTAACATTTTACTATAATTTGCTTACACATTTTGGGGCCCCTGAAGCTTCGGGGCTCTGTATCATTGACAAGGCTGATACGGTGGTAGCTATGCTTCTGTTTTTGATCGATCTACATTCAAAGTACGTATAAAAACATGGCTGTGAAGACAAATTGCTATACCAGAATCTAAATACTTCTGTCAAAAGAGGGCTTTTTACGATGATATATTGGAAAAAGCATCGTAATATGCTATAGAAAGGAAACAAATGAATACACTTTACGATAAATAAATGAAAATGAAAATGTGTTAGAATTTCAAAAAATTACATGAAGAATAAGCTATCGCATTCAAAGGTACAAGTGACGTCATTTCACCAGAGCTATGAAAAATAGCTTCAAATTTGAATTTTAAAAAATCCAAAGCAAATTTAGAAAAAAAATTTTCGAAGGGCTCCCAACATTTACCCATACTTTCGTCATATTAAATTTCGCACATCTGGGTTTTTCAATTTTTTTTCTACATACAACCACACAAAAACTATTTCTATAAACAGTATAAGAGTTATATAGGTTTTATTTATTTTATAATTTCTCTCTGAATAAAAAAGTTTTTCGTGATGCTGTAATAAATTTATTAAGTACTATCACAACAATGCCAACGTTCAAGATAACTCGCCAAGTTGACAACTTTTATTTCTTATATGTCGTGCGTGCTGAATTGGCAACCATGTGCTTCATATAATGTCGTCAGTATGGTTGCGATAGTTCATTATTGCAAGCTCTCGCAGAAAAATATCGCAACTATTGTCTGGACTGGAATGAGAAGAAAGGCGTTGTCTCAAACGAAAACTTATTAATAATCAACAAAACAAAAGAATCAGCTCCTTCTCGTTTCTAATAATAAATTTTTGGACAAAAACTCAGAAAACTCTCTTGTATTTATTGTTTGAAAAGGCAGGAAACCCCGCTAATTTTGTCATTTGTAAAGAACCATTGGCAATTTTTAAAATAAGCTTATATTTGAATAATTAAAGCATATTTTTAAATTTGTGAGAGAATATATTTAAATATGCGTATTGTTCTGTCGTCAACAGAATAATTTTCTAGTATCTATCGTTTTCACAATAATGTCTATAATTATCTTATACCTTGTTTATTTTTCTATGAGAAAGAAATATGTCATACTCTTTCATTCCGTCATTTGCAAATACCAATTATGAAATATCAGTTATAAACATGAAAAACCTTTCTGTGTGATACAAACAGTTCATTTTGTTTTCATAGGTCGACTAGAAATAAAATGGATTATGAGAAATATAATAAAATACGACGTAATCTTTTTAAAAGATTTTATGTACAAAGTTTAAAACATGTTTAGAAAATGATTTTTTTTTAATGGGGTGTATGCCTTCATAAAAAATAAAGGTAGAAATATTGAATTGTAGTTTTTATGTATGTTTTCTCATAACTATGATGAAATTTTCTTTCGAAAAATCTATTTTAAGGAATACATATTCTTTTTTTTTTCTTTCCGGATTTATAAAATTATTAATAATATTTTGTTCTTGTAAAAGTGAATCAATTTAAAATGCGTAAAAAATAACATTTGACAATCTGACAAAGAGCTTCAAATTTTCTTTTTAAATTTATCGTTTGCTTTTTCAAACTAATTTCCGGTAATTTATGATAAATTTTAAGAAGCTTAAATGAATGTAAATGTAAAACAAAGTTTAAATTAGATATATAGCTTAAGTTATTAAATTAAAAGCGGCATTAAAACAATTTTGCATACCATCATTAAAAATTAATTAGCAATCCAAATAAATTAATAAAATAAAGATTACTATAAAATTTAAATATATGTATTATTCTTAATTTTTATTTTTTTTATACTACCAGAAATATAAATTAATCAAAAATGGATTAAAAAGATATGATAAAGACATTTAACTTCTAATTTATAATGTATATTTTCAAACTGAGTAAAATACAATGAAATACGCTTTTTGTAGAAAAACGCTTAGCACGAAATAATACAATGCAAAGAAAAGATCAGATTATTTTCCAAAAATTCAATAAATGTTTTATTTTTTAAAAAGAACTTTAAAATGTTGTATTAAATTTCTTTAAGTTCTTGTGAATGCTTTTGTTTCATTGATTTCTATTAAGTACATGCATATATATATATATATATATCAACGTAAACAAAATAAACTCTAGTAAACTTAATTTTGTTGACATGTTTTTTTCAATATCCTTTAACACGAAAAATACTTCAGTTTCGTGTTAAGCGATTTCCACTGTAAATCTAGCAAAAACTCTAGGAAACATACCTGCTAAAGAAAAAATTCTTCCAAGGTAAAACTTAATTTCCAGTGCATGCGCAGTATTGCAATTTTTACTCTACAAATCTATTCGACTTTTTGGAATGCGTTTCGCTTTCCACCTCCACTGCCTCCGCCTCCATATTCCTAATTAAGCTTTCTTTCTTTTTCTTAGTTTAATTTTTTCTCCTCAAAATCTTGTCTCCAAAATTTTTCCTGTCGTTTCCGCCGGTAGAACGAAAAGAAATAAAATGAAAAGAATTTCCGTTTGGATCGTTTGAAAGTTCGATGGGAAAAAGAAAAAGAAAGGAATGTGTCCTAAGAGAATAGTTGCTTGGATGATATTAAATTATCATTACGTACGGGGTTCGAAGAGTTAATGGAACGGGGTCCCGATATTAATTTAACCTGGATACGGAATGAGAATTTAGGAACTTTATCAAGTTTTATTCGCAATTATTGTCGGAATAACGTCAGGAGAACTACTAAGTAGTCCGGTTTTTTGTAGAGAGCATTTAAAAACTCCTCTTTATAAAAAAATTTAAAAAAAGGTTATCTTATTAAATGAATAAATAATGTATCATGAGGTACTACTATAGTATGAGAAATAAAATCACTTTATGTTTTTATTACGTAAACAAAGAATAGTGTTACGAATTTTGTATAAAATAGTGTAAATAATTTGTATTTGGATGTATAATGCATTTATATTACTCTATGTGTTACAGTTATTGTAATATTCGCAAGCAACGCCGTCTCTTACGTTATAATGGGGAACCAATGGGAACTTGGCGAAATCTTGGCAATAGAGCCAAGTTGGCACCAATTTGGCATCTTTAATGACCATGTTGGCGAGATCGGTACCCTCTAGATTCTTCTAGAAATTTGTGGAGAAATCCACTAATTTCAAAACCTATAACGCAAGCGGTTCTTTCTCAAAAGTTCCGCGAGGTCTATAAATAGAGAGACGCTCGCCGAGCTGAGTTAGTCTTGTTTCGACAGCGATTAGTGAGCATTGCTTTGGCTAGCGATTATTAGTCTTTCCTTGACCGTGAAGATTAGCGATTAGCTCGGCTGTTGAGTAGGACGAGTGGTGCTTGTGAGTAATTTTTTGTATACGTGTATTTTAGACATTGATAATTGTGTCCGAGTGCTGTTGAAGGCGTGAAATCCTTCTAATATTTATTCTACGAACTTGGCTGTTGAATCCTGTATTTCAAGGATTGGTTTTCGACAATAAATACTCATCGCTCTTAAGGAATTGCCTTGTTTTTTACGACTGATTTTGCATAAAATCCACGAACCCCGATCAACGTAACAATATTAAAGCATGTCTAATTTCTCTTGTAATGGGCTCCATTCATGACAGTCACATGATAAAGATAAACAGGTGTTCTCCATTGAATTCACAACAGACATCAAACTAATTGTACTTGTTCTATTTGTAAAACTTGGGTAAATTTTCAAATTTCATAATTGGGTAAAAATATTCAAATGTTATGAAAAATAAATTTCTTCCAAAGATTTTAAAATTAAAACAAAATCTTATTTTATGCATGCACTTTTAAACAAAATGCATTTTGTCTACCTACGTGTTGTTGACAAATTTGTATTTTTTAACAGAAATTTTCTGAAAAGATTAAAAAGTGGCAACAACGAAGCGTATGAGCTGATTAGCTGGAAAAACATGACTGCTTTTATCGTGTGACTGTGACGTCACATGAGATTTTGAACTGATTGGCTAAAAAAACATGGTTGCCTATGATGTCATATGAATTGAGCTCATTGGTCACGGGAGATAAAATGCTAAATTCTCTTATTTTTGATTCATCTTATATAAAAAGCTTTATAATTATTTATTTCTTACTATTTGCTTACATCATATTCAAAAGTTTTCTTTAAAGAAACACATCAAAATTTCTGAGTATTAGAATATGTCGCCTTTTCAAAATTTTAAGTGTCTTCCTTTTAATTTTTTTCTCACATTTAAAAGAAAAAAGTAGAGGGAAAATGAATATGAAGCAGGGATTTTTTTAATACAAGAGGAAAAGAAACTTGAACACTCACTCATCTGATTAAATTTTTCTACCAGAGTTTTGCAATTACTTTTTTGTGACTTAAATGTGCTTATCTTATTTATCAAACTAAACAAAGATATTGTTACCAATTTTGTGTAATGAATTTTTAAAATAGTATAAATAATATATATCTGGATGTGGAATAATTTATATTACTCGATGTATTGCATTTATTTTATGTTAAAATTGTAATATTCGCATGCAACGCCATTCCTTACATTATAACAGCGATTCGATGGAAACTTGGCAAAATCCTGTCGGTAGAGCCAAGCTGACATCATTTTTGACGACCATTTTGGTAACCCTCTTGGCAACTTGATGACCATATTGGCGATTTCTTTTGGCGAGTTCGTGACCCTCTATGCATTCTTTTCTAAACATGTGGAGAAATCTACTAATATCACGATCTTCGACGAAAGCAGATTTTTCGAGAAGAATCCGTGAGGCCTATAAATAAGGAGTCGCTCTTCGAAACTGAGTCAGTGTTGTTTTGATTAGCGATTAGTAGTCTTTCCTTGGTCGTTGAAGAGTCGACTAGCATTGAGGGATTATTTCGGCTGTTAAGTAGGACGAGCGAGTGCTCGTGAATAATCTTAAATATACTTCTGTTTTAGACACTGATAATTGTGTCTGAACGCTGTTGAAGGTGTGAAGACCTTCTGAGATTTATTCTGCGAATTTTGCTGTGTATCCTGTATTTCAAGGATTGTTTTTTTCGACAATAAATTCTCATCACTCTTAAAGAACTGTCTTTAAGAGTGATGTCTGCAATTGATTGCATAAAATCCCCAAATCCTGATCTACTTAATAATACATATCATCATTTTATCGTACAATAAAAACTTAGTTTTTTAAATATCGTAATAAACAGAACATAATTAATACATAAACAAATCAACAAACACAATTTTTTTTTAATAATTTAATAAATTCATATAAAATTTCACTAGGCAGAAGCACTCTTGGTTTTAAAACAATCGTTTCATGGAAAATGAACTTAATCAAGCCCAAAAGTCGTTGAAAATCATTAGTCATTACAAATTCAAAAATGACGCTAGAAAAAATAAAGCACAAAATAACACTAATGTCTTGCAAAAGTTCTGAATGAAATTTTTATTGTGTTTTAAGCCAAAAAAATTTTTCATAGATGGGGCTTTGGGGGGGGGGCACTTAAAGAATACATCTACAAACTAATTTCATATAACAGTCATTCTGCCCACTTCTGAAAAATAATAATAATTACTAACATAGTTATAAATAATAGAATTGTGGGTCATTGAAACTGTTCATTGAAAAATCAACGATTCTGGAAAAACCTTTAATTTAAAATATATTGTTCTTTAATTATTCTCATCAAAACAATTTATCGTTTTGAAAACGCGTTTTAATTTTCAGCTTCCCAGTATTATATAACAAAATCGTACTCTCTATATAAGAAAATCCTCAAATTTAAGCCCAAATCTTGATCATGTGGTTCAAAAAGAAATCTTTGAAAGAATTAAAAAAAAACAATCTAGAAACAAATACAGAATATAACTAAGAAAAGTTTTTTTTTCCACCGTTTTTGTTGAAAAAAAAGAATGAATTATTTTTTTTTAAAAGTTGATTTTATCAATTTTTAATCAATTTCTTTTCACGGTAAAACGTTTTTACTTAGTGAGAAAACGAATTTTTTTTTCAGTGTTTTACCTGTTTTTTCCAAATTTTTTTCTCAATACGCTGATTTTAATTTATTTGCTTTAGGGAAGAAATATCAAATCAATAAGAAAAAAAACTAATTATTTTAATTTTCTTTTTCGGACTGGTTTGCCGCGCATTAACTAGATGATCGTGAAGTTAATGAAAAACTGAAGAAGACACGGAATTTTTAATATGCTACTCGCGATCCCCCTTTTTTTTTCACTTGCGAATTCTTTTAATAATCATTTCATTTGTACATTTTAATATTTATTTATTTTCGTGATGACGGAGCTTTTATTTTTGCGGCAAAGGAGAACAATTAAATTGAAATTAGATACAGTAAGAAAGTCAGCATTCAATGTTGGAATTAGTTTTTAAATAATGATAAGTGTATTTTATTTCTGATAAATATTACTTTTAATTTTTCAAGTTATAGAAATCAGAGTAAGTTTTTTTTTTTCTTTGCTTATTTTTTTTAAAACTAATTTGGGCAAAACTTATACAGTAGACCACAATAGTGTTCGTACGCCCTAAAATTTAATGTTTTCGACAAAAAAAAATTAATGTATCAGAATTGTAATTTTTTTATGATATTTACAACTTGTTCTTAATATAATAACATAATCAATTTTTAAAACATAGTGTAACTATCTATACAAATAAATAAAATTGAAGTGTCTGTTTGTAATTTCAAATTAGCAGCTTTTTACTTAACGCACTAAAAGTATATATGGTACTCATAACAAAAAACCAATTTTTAAAATTTTTGTCTGTCTGTCTGTCTGTCTGTTTGTTCCGGCTAATCTCGGAAACGGCAGGTGCGATTTTAAAAATTCTTTCACTAATGGAAAGCTACATTAACGGGGAGTAACATAGGCTATGTTTTATTCCCGTATTCTTACGGGAACGGAAACTATACGGGTGAACGTGAAACTGAATGCCAAGATGAACGCCAAATTGAACGCCAAGCTGAGCTAATGAAGTCGTTGTTTTGGTTACTGGCGACCGATGCTCTTCATGAGACATAATAGTGTTACGCGCACATGATAATACGCTGACACGTGCCATAATTTTTTTTTTATGATAGTTATCTCACTGTTTAGTTAAGTAGAGCATCGGCTGTTTCGGATGCACTTTTAAAAATAATAAATCAAGGCTTCATAAGCAAAAGGCAATGCAAGAAACAAAAAATTGATAAGTTTTACGGTTAGTTTTAATCCTTTCTTTTTTTTTTTATTTACATTTTTAGTCACATTTTAACAATAGTTATTATAATCCCAATCTATATCTATACAAATAAATAAAATTGAAGTGTCTGTTTGTAATTTCAAATTAGCAGCAATTGTTTGCGGGGGCGGGGGTTTAAGGGGCGTTAGAAATTCCGATTTTTAAGTTATTAGACGTACAGTCTTGAAACTTAGTAAGTAGATTCCTCTCATAGGGTAGAGATACGCTACAAAATGGGTTTCGTGAAAATTGCCCTCAAGTGGCGTTGCGGGACTTAAGGGGCGTTATAGATAATTATCCCCATTTTTAAACTATTAGACGCTTGAAATTTGATAAGCAGATTCCTTTCGTAAAGTAGAGAACCGCTACAAAATGGGTTTCGCGAATATCAACTACTAAGTTTAATTTCGGGAGATTAAGAGGCGTAATTGATAAATATTTCCATTTTAAACTATTTGATCATCCTGCTTGAAAATTGGTAGGCATGTTCCTTTCATGGAATAGAGTTCCTCTAACAAAGAGTAAGGCGAAGATTGACCCCCAAGGAGGGTTGCGAGGGGTCAAGAGGAGTTACAGAAAAAAATTCCTGTTTTTAATTGTTATACCCATATACTTGAAATTTGTTAAGCATGTTTCTTTTGTTGAATAGGGATCCACTAAGAATGTATTTTAAGCAAATCAAGTTCTGGGGGGTGCAGGGGGTTACTGGGACGTACTGACAAAAAAAATTACTTTTTTCGAGCTACAAGGACTATAATATTGAAATTTGGTTTGCATTTTTCTTTTGTTGAGTTGAAATCCGCTAAGAGCGGTTATTTTGGAAAACGGTTCTCAACGGGATTACTCAGATATTGATAGCAAAATTTTGTTTTTTTTTTTCTGTTAGATTTAGACTTGAAATTTGGCTTGCATGTTCAATTTACGGAGTAGAGATCCACCGAAAATTGGTTTTGCGGGAATCCACTTGGTTTTTGGGTTACGAAAGAGCAAACATCATTCTATGCTTCAATCTTAGAGATTTTTAGAAAACACAAATTAGATGAGTTCTGCCCCTTTTTTTTTATCAACAGGCGACAGTTACAGGTATAAGTATATTTTTCAATACAATCGAATTCTTAATGCAGGACTTAGATATCAATAACTTATACATATATATATAAGCAGTAAAAATTTATAAAACATCATGAAATTCCCAGTGAAGCGGGCGGGTAACAGCTATTATTTTAATAAATTAATAATTAAAAAAGAAGCCTTATAATAGTCGCATATGATGAGTAACATCTGACATGTTATCGTGGTAAATACGCAATATTAACTTAAATCCTGAAAAAAATGAATCAGCTATGATTGGAAATAATTTTTTATCGAATAATTATATCTTTAATACAAATTTTATTTAATTAACATAAGGAGTAATGCATTTTTTTTATCAAAAAAAATTGTTCTTGTTCAATTTGAGGAAGAGCGGAGACTTGTGGTAACTATGGTGTAGTAGTTAGCTGAGGGCATAGTCAGATAGGCTACATGGATGGGCCGTGAATATTTCGAGTGTGACATCAAAAAACTTCAGAGTTACTGCGATTTTAAAAAGTTTAAAATAGTTAAATAAAATAGTAGTTGGCATCATATCTCATCATCGTATCATATACTTCGTGATTTGACATAATACTATCGAACCTCCAAATATCAAGACCCTAGCTCAATTCCAAAGGGAGGGGCAAAATTTTTACCCAACCCCATAGGAATAACATGGGATATTTTAGTGCTGGAGCACCCCTAGACTTACCAAAAGAGGGATAAGGGGATAAATGGATGGGTCTCACCTAGGGGAACCTGTGGTTCAAATCTCAAAGCAGAGACTCAAATGCACATTTCAAGGTATTACAGATTTAAAAAGTTTAATAAGTTTTAAAAAGTTTCAAACGTTGAAATAAAATACAAGGAATAACCCTACGAGCAAGAAATTTGGTGAGAATATACAATGGAGGCAAAGAGATCGAATGAGCTAAGTGCGAGTGGATTGAGAGGCTCAGGTATCGAGCTATTGGCAAAATGCTGTCCAAAGGGGAGGGGCACCTATGGGTGTCGAGTCATTGTACTTCTCCTAGCCAAACAGGTAGCATTATCGATCCCACTAATATCAACCCAATATCATCCAATAAATAGCACCATAGGACTAGCATAGGGATTGATGTTTTAGTGTGTTAGCCCTCCCCTGCCCAAAACAGGTCATCATTAGTAAAAAAAAACTATAAAAGGGGGGGGGCAGGCCAAGTCGATCGACACCACCGCGCGCGCTCATTGGTCAAATCAAATAGCGTGCGCTTCCCCGGTTTCTTGTTACGCATTTCCGTCCCTTTTCACGAAATCACTACCACAAATATCCAGCAACCGAGAGGAAAGATGTTACACATTAAAAAATTACGCCACGAAAATCTTCGTACACTTAAAAAAAAAGTCTGAACATAGCTTTAAATATTATATTTCTTTCTTAATATAGTACTTAGTAAGATATCTTTAGCGTTCCCAACGACTTTAAACTTCTTGGTGTAGATTTAATCAGTTATTGTGATTTCTGCATCGATGTTTCTCCATTCTTCTGTGATTATTATTTGTACTACACATTTAGATTATATATATATATGTCATATATATATATATATATATATAAATTTTCATTTTTTTAAATTAACTTCTCACCAAGCGTGTTTATCAGGCTTAAATCAAGTGATTTAGTAGATGTTTTCAGGATTTGGAGACAGTTATAGACACCAGTGCTGAACATTTAGAACAGCGAGCAAGGCGTCATTATCTCGTGAAAAAAATGAAGCCACCTCCAATTTATAAATTTTCAATGGATAATTTAAAAGTGTTTTTAAAAATTTTTAAACACAGCTCATAATTCACACAATACCATAAAAAAATACCAAATCACCTAATCCTGAAGCCGATTTACACCCCCACACAAGAGCACCTCCATGTTTCTCTGTTCCAACTAGATTCGAGAGATTAATTTTCAGAAAATTCAATACTTTTGGTTCCGATGGGCGAATAATGGTTTATTGAAGAAAAAATGAGGAACTTAATCCCAAACATTTATGTCAAGTAAGAACAACTCCACCTCCATGCTTAAGCATGGGGGTGGAGATTTTTTTTAAGTTTAAAAAGACTATTGTGGCTTAATTTTTTAGTAGATTTTTGATTATTAATTTTTCAAAATAATCGTTAAACTATGTTTTAAAAATTCATTATGTTATTGAATTAACAACAAGTTGCAGATATCATAAAAAAAACTACAATTCCGATATATTAACTTTTATTTGTCGAAAACATTAAAGTTTATAGAAAATTGTAAGAATGTAAGGACTTTTTTTTGTGGTCCACTGTATTTATTCTTGTATCAATTCAAATAGCATAAAATTTGTGTGTGTGTGGAAGTTATTTTTGAAAAAATGAACGAGTGCGTGTTTTCCTTTCAAAACTGTATAAAATGAGTTATTACATATAAACATTAATTATTTTCAAAAAAGAAAGAATTTAAATAAAGTAATTTAAATATTAAATAAAACAAACTTACTTGTTTTAACTCTATTACGCTACTAAAAAAGAAAAATGGTGTAATGTTGGTATTAAAAAAAAAAACGAGCCTTACAGTAGTCGCATAGGATGTGTAACATCTGACTTGTTATCGTGGTAAATAAGCAATAGTGACTTTAATCCTGAAAAAAAATGAATCGGGTATGACTGGAAATAATTTTCTATCGAATAATTATACCTTTAATGAAAATTTTATTTAATTAACACAAGGAGAAATGCAATTTTTTTATCAAAAATAATTATTCTTGTTCAATTTGGGGAAGAGCGGAGACAATAGGTTTATGAAAACTTAAGTATGACACATATACTTGTGATTTCAAAGTATTTAAAAATCGTTGAAAAACCGCGTCAATAACAGTACCACTGTTAGTTGTCGAAACATTTCGATTTGTGTTCATTTCGAGCTTGAGTTCATCTTTCAGAAAAGCTATGAGCGGCTCAGCTTCTGGCAAACTGAAGTTAACGTTAAAGTCACCACCCAAAATCATGAGAAGCACGAGTGAGTTTTTTTTTTTTTTTTTTTTGTTTTTTTTAAAGAGCAGAACCACCTTTGGTATACGGTAAAAGTACAAAATGCAGGAAATCTTTAATTTTTTTAACTGTTTGATTCGGAGAAATGTATGCGACCACCAAAACGACTGTCCATTTTCAAATAAGCATTCTGCCGCACATATGTTCCCAATATTAGAGTTGGACTCCGATGCGAGGATCGCGAAGAAACACCATCAAGCGCATGTTTAAAAATTAAAAAAAAAATATTAGAGAAAATCAAAAATACCAATTTACTTAATCAATTTTTTTTTTTTAACCGAGAAATTTTTTTTTAATCACAATTAAAAATATTATTTTGACAGAGACAGGAATTAACCTTGAAGTTTGAAAATGATACACACTTAAATATTTATTCAACTAATTCTATATTACGTGCTCGTATTTTTTTAAGAATGATTAGCTTTGTCAAACGCTTAGTAGGAAATATAATTATTAATATATAGTTTACACATATATAAATATACCCTCAGAGAGATTTCACACACAACGAACCCTGAGACTTTGACATTTGAGCGTAAGAATTGCAAGTTTATTCTGGATGAAGTCTAATAAGACTTGCTGGTATGTGCGGAGTGAGTGAGTGAGAGAATATTAACGTCGAACTGATTAGCAACACGAGGGCTTTTGGCGACGGTCCGCGTAATTTTGAACCATGGTCAAGTGACGTGGACGACACCTGAGCTGGCACCCCCCTCTCCTAACCACCACACCACACCAACGGGAGGACGTTTGAGCTCTCGACAGATTTAACGTGCATCGCGCCCCTACACGGCGAGTCTTTAGTGATACTAGGATCAAACTCATGACATGCTAGCCATGATCCGATGCCTAGACCACTCGGCCACCGCGGCCTCTGGTATGTGCGGAAGGCGGGCAGCTTAATTGCTACTAGAGTTGGACCCCGAGACGAGGGTAGCGAAGAGACACCGTCAAGCACATGTTTAAAAATTAGAAATATTAGAGAAAATCAAAAATACCCGTTTACTTAATTTTTTAACAGAGAAATCTTTTTTAATCACAATTAAAAATATTATTTTGACAGCGACAGGAATTAACCTCAAAGTATGAAAATGATAAGCACTTAAATATTTTTATTCAAATAATTCCATATTACTTACTCGTATTTTTTTTTAAGAATGATGAGCTTTGTCAGACGCTTAACAGGAAATATAATTATTAATATATAGTTTACACATATATAAATATACCCTCAGAGAGAAACAGAGAGAGATTTCACACACAACGAGCCCTGAGACTTTGACATTTGAGCGTAAGAATTGCAAGTTTATTCTGGATGAAGTCTAATAAGACTTGCTGGTATGTGCGGAAGGCGGGCAGCTTAATTGCTACTACAGTTGGACCCCGAGACGAAGCTAGCGAAGAGACACCCCCAAGGCAATGAATTGGTCAAATCAAACAGCGCGTGCTTCCCCCGACTTCCTGTTACGCATTTCCGTCCCTTTTCACGAAATCACTCCAACAAATATCCAGCAACCGAGAGTAAAGATGTTACACATCAAAAACTATAATGTCTTCTGAAATCATAGGTGCAGTTTCTCGAAATGGATATTACAAACGCAGGGTGGTTGTAATTTATCAAGGAGATTGCAATTAAAATTTTATGAAAAAAAAATTCTTTTTGAGGACATTTTTATTTTTGTTGAGTACTTTCATCTTCTTCTATACGAATGACTAATTACTTGCGGTTTTCTTGATACCAAATAATTATAAAATAATTTTGTGTTTTGGAAATCGTTTGGCGAAAATGAAAGACGAAAACTTTCACTTTGTTGAAAATAAAACATTTTTTCGGCAAGATTTTATAATTAAAAAGAATATTTAAAATGTTTGCTAACATTATAAGGAAGAAATAACTCTCTCTCTCTTAAAAAGGAACAGGTTCACAATCTTTTGTGCTGTGTTAAATTGCATAATAATTTTTAAAAGGCAAAATATGAGAAGTAAGTAAAATAAGAATAAATGTGTTAACAAACTAACTGCAACATTATAGCTAGTTAGCATTATTTATAGCACGTATGATTAGTGCAATACATTGAATTTCAATAAAAAATGTAGTACATATAAATGTCAAAAATTAATAATTCAATTTAAATTTTAGTAAAAAATTAAAACGATTATAAACTTAATAATAAATAAAATAAAGATAAATATTCTATAATAAAACAAAGTATCAATTTTATAATAATTTAAAAATACAGCTAAACTATTTTATAATAATCTTAAAATACGATTTTAAAATATTAAATTACTTTTGAAGAAACATAATATTTTAACATAAATCAATATTTCCTTTTTCTAAACAGTAATTGAAAAGAAAACACAAATCCAAATTTCTGATCTGATATCATAAGTTGTTTTCCTATTAACAAAAATTTCTTACTTTGCAGTTGTGGCTTAGGATATTCTTCAATTTTCTTCTCTCACTATATATGTATGGTGGATACTATTTTTCATTCAGTTTTGCCGTTAACTATAATGAATAATCCTATATATTTCATTTTATTTTTACAACACTTGAAATTTTTTACTTCCGTTTTTCGAGTATAGGAATTAACTTTCATCCACTTTGCCATAATTGTTATGAGTTTTTTTTTTTTTTGTCCTTTTTTTTACTTACGTTCTATCATCTCTACACCAAATTCTTTTTTTAGATTTGCCAACGCAAACATGTGGCCGCGGTAGCCAAGTGGTCAAGGTATCGGAACATGGCTAACGTGTCATGAGTTCGAGCCCAGTACCACTGAAGACCCACCGTGTAGGGGAGCGATGCACGTAAAATCTGTCGAGAGCTCAAACGTTCTCCCGTTGATGTGGTGTAGTAGTTAGGTGAAGGGGTCCCAGCTCAGGTGTCGTCCGCATCACTTGACCATGGTTAAAAATTGAGCGGTACGTCGCCAAAAGCCCTCGTGTAACTGAACAGTGCGACGTTAATATTCACTCACTCTCACTCACCCAACGCAAAAATTAACTCATCATCCGGATTGTCATTAAATAATTTATTTTAAATTTATATTCATGCCAAGAAATTTTATCTCGCTTAGGCTTAGCTAAATTTCAATCTAGAATAAAAATTTCTCAAAATAGAATCATGAATGTAATTAAAATTGGTTTATTTGCTCTCATTTAAATATGTTTTTTAAATACTAAAAAAATTACTCTGTGACTATGTTGTAAATTTTTCTTATTATTTTTTCACAAGATAAATATCTTCGTTGCGAAAAAAAAATCATTTCACTGATTGAGTGAATATTAACATCGCACTGTTCAGCTACACGAGGGCTTTTGGCAAGGGTCCTCATACTTTTGAGCCATGGTCAAGTGACGAGGATGGCACCTGAGCTGGCATCCCTCTTTCCTAATTACCACACCACACCAACGGGAGGACGTTTGAGCTGTCGACAGATTTAACGTGCATCTATCCCCTACAAGGCGGGTGGGTCTTAAGTGGCACTGAGCTCGAACTCATGACATGGCAGTCACATCAGATACCTTGACCACTGGGCTACCGCGCGGCCCGCATTGTTTCACTGAAAAACAAATCATCTGAATAAAAATCACTTTACTTATCGAAAAGACTGATATTAAGAGATAGAGAGAGTTTCAACGTCTCTATCCATTCTAGCTCTTATTTTATATTCTGTAATCGATTTTTCAGCGATGAAATACTGTGATGAAAAACGAATTTTTATAATGAAAAAAAAACCAGAAATTTTGAAGTTTGAAACTTTTTTTATGTTTTATGGGAAATATATACAGTAGTAAATACATATAACGAATTAAAAGAAAGAAAATAATTTGGATGAAATTTTTCTCCATGAAACTAATTCTACGTTGACTTTCTAAATGTGATTTTAGCAAAACAAACCAGTGGTCCCCCCCCCCTAATAATAATAATAATGTAGTTTTTATATATATATTAATAGTTCTGTCATTTGTTAATGTTTAAGCTATTTTTGATTATACGTTATTTTTCTTCTTTTATATAGATATAAAGCAGCCTTAAAATGTGTTGTTGTCTGTTATCCCAGATGCTGTAACTTAGCTACACACACCACCTCCATAAAACCAAAAAATCAAAACTAAAACAGAATTGCCTAAAACCTCGTCAATAGTAAAATTCAAGAAATTAAAAATATGATTGGAGAAAGCCTGTGATCGGTCTCGCCCCTATGACACTCTGGAAAGACTTTCCGGCTCTGTGTAAAAGTAAAAGACTTGATTTGGCCACTAAAAAAGCGTCATAGAGTCGTCTGCTGATCCCTAGAAATATTAAGCTGGTGACACCAGCGAAGTTTTTCCCCAAAATACTTAGGGTGAGCAGGAGGTACCCAGTAACGTTTGAGACAAATAAAGGTAGTGTAATATTGGTAAATTAAAATGTTAAATTTAATTACGTCACAGCTATTATTTACAGATTGACATTGAAGCTATCAACTTAGTAATTAGATAATATTAGAGTCAAGTTCTGTTGTTTTGTGAGGGAGGAGTTTGGGCGTCTGTTCTCAGTGCAGCCTTCAGAGCATCTCTTCTTCTCTCTCGGCCCTCTCTAAGGTTCGGGGTGACAGCGGTTGACGTCTTTAGCTACCAGTTACATCCGGTCGTGGGTGGAGAGGGCTTCTCGTGGTGTCAAAGAGTGGCGGGGTGATCCAAGACAAGCCGCGTAGTATATTCAAGAGTGCAGGTGTACTTAAATGTGTGATGACCATATTCACAGCTGTGTGGCGGGAACGTCACAACCCGTTCAAGACCTGCTAGCTGCCTCAAAGAGGCGAGAGGGTGTACCTGGATAGAATGGGCGAAGTACAACAGGAGTATATACTCCTGGTAGGGTCACCCTAGATGTAAAGGCCATTCCATTATGTCGAACTAAAGTTAGCAGACACTAAGGGCTAAATCAGCCTTCTCCCTTTGGTGCCCCAGGTCCTTGGATCAATTGAAGCTGCTCATTTCTTCTCTCATAACTTTCTTCTCATAACTTCTGGAAGCATAACTGGAAGCCGTTTTTTGCAACATTTCGTTAGACCTCCTGCATTTCTGCTTTCACTCATTGATAATACAAAATGGCATCCCTGTAAACATTTTATCATGATGGAACAGGTAAAAGTCACATGGGGCTAAGTCATGTGAACAGGGGGATGTGGATTAGAGTTTTGGCGAGGAACTTTATTTCCAATTGGAACCGATGTGCTGGTTATTTTCATGAAAAAGGTACCAGTCACCACTCTGCCAGAACTGAGGCTGCTTACGACGAATAGATTCCCTTAAATAAAGCAAAACGCATAAAAATGCTGCTTGTTAACTATTTGGTCTTCGGGAATAAATTCTGAATGTACAATTCCTTGAGAATCAAAAAATACCTCCCACATTTCTTTCCTTCTACTCCGATCCTTCCGAAATTTTTTCAATCGTGGTGAGCCAGGTGATTTCCATATTGAAGGTGCTCGCTTCGATTAGATGTTAAACAAATAACACCACGTTTCGTCCCCCGTAATGATGTGGTTTAAAAATCCTGGGAACTTAATGGCTTTGTTGAGGAAATAAACCGATATTGTCATTAGTTCATTCTTTTGTTAAGTTTTCAACAATCGAAGGACAAAGTGCAGGGACATTCGGTGCATGTTGACATTTTCCGTTAAAATGCACTGGCAACTTCTATTCAAGAAGTGTGTAGCCTCAGCGATTCGTGCAAGTGTTTGGTGACATTCTTTTTTCGAACACATTCAGACACCAATAGAACATTTTCCACGTTCCATGAAGTCGAAGGTCGTCCAAACGTTCATTTTATTGGATGAATTCTTGACCCTCTTTAAGACACCGATGCCGCTCGTAAGACTTGGATCTTGCAAGGGTAGATTCACTGTACACCTTTATTAGCATTTCCAAAGTCTCCATTGGAGTTTTATCTAAGTGTTGACAGCACTTAAAGTTGAAACGCTGTTAAAGAAAAGCCGTCTTTCTTACGTCGTGGAGCAAAGCTAAGTAGCTTCGAAAGATAACAACTGCGCGTGTGGCTCGGCCGCATGACAGAGACGAAATCAACATGGGCAAGTAGGACAGGGTTGGGAGAATCCATTTCAAGCGGTTTAACTGTAGTTACTGACTTTCGTCATCAGCAATGGCCGAAGTCCTCGAATTTTTGGATCGTACCTCGTAGTACCTCGTATGTTAAAATAGATACTAATTTATTAGGACAATTTTATTTAGAGTTCATTGAAGGAAATTTTTCACACAAAAGCATATAGTAATAATATCATACACATAAATGAAAATAATTAAAACTAACGAAACACCTCCCGTTAGTATGATGTGGAAATTCGGAGAGGGGGATGCCATCTCAGAAGTCACTTGACCATGGATCAAAATTACGAGGTCCGTCTCCAAAAGCCCTCGAGTAGCTGATTAGTGCAACGTTAATATTCATAAATATTCTGATGAACGGAAAATACCTTACTTATTTAGAAAAATTCAACATTATAGACTCTTTTTATTTTTACTTTGCTACTTTTAAAGTTAAAAAAAACAATACTTTTTTATATTCTTTAGGTTTATCATTTAATACTGGAACATTATCAGAGTATAAATAATAATCACTACTTTTAATTTCTATTCAATGTGAAGATCCTTTTATTAGAAATACTAAGGAAGGGGTTACCCCCCCCCCCTGTTTGACTAACGGTGGACAATCCCTACTAGGTAAATTATACAACTATTCATATATATAGTCATTCCTCAAACTATGAAAATGTAACTTACGTGTATTATTTGTAGTTCTATTTCTTTGTTATTTTCTTCCCAAAACTCATTCTTGGTGACCTCTTCAATTAAGTTCATCAATGAAATTGTATCATCCAAGACTTCACTGATAAAGTCCTTATATTTTGATAAACCTGCAGTTTCCTGGAAAGCTGAGTATTTAGTTCCGTTGATTATTAATTAAAGTACATACGTATTATCGCAAGAATCCCCAACGTTCAAGATAACTCGCCAAGGTGGCAAGTCCAATTTCGCATGTGTCGTATGCGCTGAATTGGTAATCATATGCTTCGTTTCATATAATGTCGCCAATAGGTTGCAATAATGTGGCCAACGCAAGTTCCTTGCTATGTCTTCGAATTAGACACACAACATCTTGCTTTTCTCTCAACGATTCTAAGTGGCCGCGGTAGCCAAGTAGTTAAAGTATCGGATTATGGCTAGCGTGTCATGAGTTCGAGCCCAGTACCACTGAAGACCCACGATGTAGGGGTGCGATGCATGTTAAATCTGTCGAGAGCTCAAAGGTCCTCCCATTAGTGTGGTAGTTAGGAGAGGAGGAGGGGTGGCAGCTCAAGTGTCGTCCGCGTCACTTGACCATGGTTCAAAATTACGTGGTACGTCACCAAAAGCCTTCGAATAGCTGATCAGGGCGACGTTAATATTCATTCACTCAACGATTCTAGAGCATCAACAATGGAAAAGTACTTAATATTTTTTTATCAAATGAATTTTTTATAGCAAAATTTAAAATCGACCTATAAATTAAATTTAATGAATCATCGTGAACCTTATTTCATAAATGGTATTGTTCATTTGAGAGGCTTTCATATTAAAAGTTGTTGTGCAAAGAGTTTGATGCATGTTAAATAAATTCAAGATCCTAATTTCATACTAACTCTCGAATCGAGAGTAGCATAGATTCTGACCTCGTCATCTTACGTTGACGGAAAATCATTAACTAATTTGATATTGATGTGCTACTTCTTTTTGGCGGGATTTTGAAATCGCACCAAATAGATTTTGAAGACCAATCTAATGTTATCACTCAAAATTGATGAAATTTTACAACCATTTGGCGAAAAAATCCTCAGCGTACCCATATCGAAGCACAGAAAATAATTTGATCTGTAATTAGTGGTCTTTTGAATTGGGTACAAATAGGCATCGGGAAACATTCAAGAACAAATATACAAAAATTTTAGTTATTTCTAAAGGAGAAAATTACTTTTGCTGCTCAATATCCCTTAAAATTTAGCAATCAGCCAATCAAAAGTTTAAATTAGAAACTTCAACTTCCACTTCGTTGTTAGTAAATAATCATGGACTCTTCTGAGGATAATTCTAATTTGGTACAAATAAAATTCCGTCCTACGAAGAAAAATAAGTGCTTGAGAACTAAGAGGCAATCATCAGGAAGCGAAGATGAAAAGGAAGAAGATAGCATGAGGTGAGAAATTGTTTAAAAATGACTTTATTATACCTTTTCAAATTTCAGCATGCCAGGAGTGGGCAACTAGCGTCCGCCAAGACAATCAGAAAAATCCGCTTTGAACCGAGATTTCTTTTCAGTACTTCCGAGATCTTTTTCCAAAGGTTCTTATTTTATTTTTGAACTATTAGGAAAACAAAGTAACTGAAAATGTTCTACTAAGAGGTCATTTTCAGAGTTTGGTGAACGAGGTTTCAAGAAGATTTTAAGATTGTAAGTAAATTGCGCCTAAATTCAATTTGCTCTGTTATCCCCATTACTATTCGTATTGATGCAGCACCTGAGAAGCTACAGCTTGAACTTATTCACTTGCAGTTAGATCGCAATGTGAAGCGGCCACTGGTCCGCCAAATTTTGAAAAATCGCTAATTTGGCGCGTTTTTGCGTGTTGTGTTTTGGAGAAGCAACCCTACCACACCACGATCTGACTTATCCCTCATTGATACAAAAATAAAAAGGGTTACCAGATTTGGCGCACGCATCGATTTGGCGAAAAAACCTTGGCGGGATAAGTGGCCGATTCGACAATTCAACCAAATGTTTAATGCTATAACATTGACATTTACAAATCTTTGTCAGCTGAAAATTTTCCAAGTATGAAGAAATTGGCTGGGAAACTGTTCTTTTTATCTTAGTCGACATATATTTGCTAGCAAAGTTTTTCTTGCAAAATTATCAATAAGAATAAATATAGATACAAGTACAACAAGATGACATAAACATGTAAGCTGTCATGAGAATTTAAGCAAGCATTCTCACTAGGGATTGCAATATCGAGATACTGAATACCGGCATTTTAAACCATTTGTACAATTTTATAATACCAGTATTCACAAGCTTAAATACCGGTTTTTTGGTATTTACTAGAAATTTTTAAATAGTTTCCACTATATGTTCAGGTATTGCCTGTGTAATAAAATAGTCTACGTTTTTGTTTTTATGTCTGCCTAATGGGTGAAATTAATTAGACTGTGAATATAAAGTTGCATTGTACAATCAAGAGAATTATTAAAATATGTTTATTCAAGGGGGAGGGCCAAAACTATTGTATTACAACTCAGAGAGATACCATACACACAGAGAGAATTCATAGTCTGATATTCATATCTGGGAAAACAAAGTTGTAGTTGTGAAAAAAGAATGTAATATTTCGATATTTTTTAAATTGGGGAGTTTGTTATTCACATTGTGTATTTGCTTATCATACCTCTGTTTACATATCATCATGATTTAAAAATGAAAAAGAAGAAAAGAGACTAACCAATTCAAATTTGATCAAGTTTATAGTAAATTTTCATAAAATGTTTTACACACAAACCTTATTTACATTCAGAAGAATTTGGTACAGTTATCGAAGATGATTATGACACTAATGTCGATAGTGAAAGAATTGTCTCTTGAACAAAAATTAGAATTAGTAATGACTAAATAAATTTTAACAAACCAAAATACAAAACAGAAATCAGCTATATCCAAAACCATCTGGCGAGAAATTGATTTATTTGAAGATGAGAGATTTAGAGGTAAATACTTGGAAAAAGTATAACAATACTGCCAACTAGTGTAGATGTCAAAAGATCATTTTCAACAGCTGGTAATTTTTGCACATAATTACGTTCCAGGCTTAATACCAATACAATTAATGTATTAAGTTTTTTAAGATCTCATTTGAAAAATTTGTAATAGTACTACAAACTGAATAGTGGCATTTACACTTTTTTGTGATTTAAATAAGTAAGGAATTCCTTTACTTCTTTGTGATTCTTTATATACTGTTATAATTTAAAAATTACAAATGAATTTTTTGTGATATTTACACGCTCTAATAAAACTGACAAATAAAACAAAGAAACACCTGTATTTTCTTTATTTTCTAAAAATTCTACTACCGGTATTAAAACCAGTATCCTGGTATTAAGATCCAAGAAATACCAGTATTAAACTTTTTGTCCGATATTGCAATCCCTAATTCTCTTTCCTTTTTTTAAAATTAAATATGCATATAGGTACAGATAATATGCAATTAGCACAGCAAATAAATTGAATAGAACTGCTACAATTTTAGTTTACTTATATTTATTATTTTTGGTACTTACATATTATGGTACTTACATATTATCACAACAATCGGCCAATGCTCTAGATAACACACCAAGTTAGCAACCCTCACTTTGCATGTGTCATATGCGCTGAATCGGCAATCAATGCTTTGTTACATATGATGTTCCCAATAAGTTGTGATAATGTGTAAGTATACCAATAAAATTTCTTGATGCTGTTTTTATTCTCTGAATTTATTATTTCAAAATCTGATTTTATAATTGTCTTATTGAAATTAGGGGCAAATAATTTATTGATAAGTTTTAAATTGCAGTGCCAAAATGTAGTTTAAAAACCTCTATTAAACTATATTTATCCTCTCCCAAAAAATGCCAAATTAAAAAAAAGTCTAGATTGAAGGTATAGCTGTGTATTGGTTCCAAGATCATTTTTTTAATGAAGTTGAGTTAATATTTTTATTGATAATAATTGTTAATTAATAATATATTTAAAAAAAAGAACAAACAGTTAGATTAAAGTGTTAGTGTGTTAAGCCTCTTGATTGTTTTTGACTCCAGAACTGCTCCAGAGGAAATTGCATGTTTTTTAAATGAATATGAAAGAAAATACATATTTTCTTTAGAACATCAAAAAAAGAAATGGGACAAATGCATGTTTTAGGTAAATTTCAATAATTGTGTTAAAATTTTAAATGTTTAAACAATCTTTTAAATTACTCACCTCACACACTAAAATCTTGGCAACTCGCAAAAAAACAACAACCATATATGAATTTCCCATGGTGTTTTTGTTAATTTTCAAATTGTTTACCACAAATTCATTCATCAAGTTGCCAAACTAATATCTTCTGAGTTACAAGGTATGCTCAAATTCTAACATTGAATCATAGCTTTCCTTATTCTCTTGCACACATCATGGAAATTATCTCTGTCTCTGCCAATACTATTTGTAACCATCATTCCTTTCCTTTCTCTGAATCACATTTGTCACACTTCAAGCATTCATACTAAGATGCTGTCAATCCTATATTTTTACAATAATCAATCATTTTCTTGCTTCTTTTATTAAAAATTTAGAAAGATTCAGTTGTAGCTCCACTTTCTGCTATTCTCAAGAAAAACCAGTGCTATGTACAACCATCTTCTCAAAATGACTATTGGAAATATATTGGCTGCTTTCAGAAGATTGGTTGAAATACCAGTCCCATTTGTGTTGCATTTTCATGCCCAATTGGCATTGTTTACAACTTAACATAAGAATCTTGTTGAGTTGGTGACTTTTTTTTTTTTTTGCAAAATGATGGATCAACTGGGATTCAACCTGCATGTTACAACTATGGTTGTAAATTAATAATATATACATAGATCAATTTTCAATGGTTTTCTAACTATTTTTGCTTAATATTCTGTCTAATGTATAAATATTACATCTTGTAGTTCCTATTTCAATTTTCATATATGTGTGAAATTGTAGGCTCTTCATGTATTTCTGTTGGCTGCAGTAGCCAAGTGGTTATGGTCACAAACTCGTGGCAGGAATGTCACAGGTTCGAGTCCAGCTACCACTGAAAACCCACCATGTAGAGGGGGATAATGCACATTAAATTTGTCGAGGCTTAATGTGCTCCTGTTGGTGTAGTAGTTAGAAGAGGAAAGTGCCGACTCAGGTGTTGTCCTCATCACTAGATCGAGATTCAAAATTATAAGGTGTGTCACCAATAACCCTCATTTTGCTTTATTATGTGATGTTAATACAACTCTGACAACATTAATATTTCTGATGTAGATGCATTGAAAGACATTCAGGAAGGCATGTTTATTGCAAATATAAATTTATTTCCAATGATTCTTAGTGACATACACAAAAAAGCTTGCATGCTTACACATAAAAAAGCTACAGCAGCCAAAACACATGAGCAAAGGCAAAAAAAAAAAATTTCTCCTTCAGTCCAAAACCATCAACTTATATATTTATATCAAGAAAATTTTGACAAAGTTATTTAATTGCTTGATTTTTTAAATCTGAGTATGCTAATTTATTGGATCTTGTGGTTTATGCAATATTACATTAGCATCACTTGCATTATCCAGCATCCACCTATTTATGTCTCGATGATATTGTTTTAATCTTTAGTATTCTACTTTTTTCTGTCTCTCAAATAGAGTTTATTAAAAATTATATGTGTATTGATATTTCTTTTTTTTTTAATCATTGGAATCATTTTTACTTTCAGTTCTTTATTAGAAGATGCTAAAGAATTGAGAAAGTTAAGAAAAAGGCCAAATGGAGTAAGGTAAACAAGTGTTATCACTATTCTTTATTTAGTATATTTTTTTTTAAAGAATGAAGAAATGAATGAAGAATGTTTAAAAAATGTTATTTAATCCTCAAACACCATTTTTGAGGTATTTGAAGTCCCAACTTATCTTTGTAGAAAGCTGTAAGACATAGTTTTTCATTATTTTCTTGTGCACAAACAGCTATTTCATTTTGTACTTATTTGTATTTAAGAATCAAAATATACTCTTCTTTTTAAATTTATCATTGAATCAAGCCACATCCATCAGATCAAATGTTCATGTTTTTTTTCTGCACTTTGATTGGTTGTTTCACAATAAATCCGGTTGACAATGTTCATAAGTATTTAAATGTATGCTTTTGTTATATCTGAATTTCTATTGGTCTTTTGGCAATATCTGGCATTTGTTTGGCTAATGAACTTATTGGGAAATACTGTTGTACTTTTCATTTTGTACAATATGTTTTTTTTATTATACTTGCTTGACTGAAGGCAATTACATTATTGATTTGCATAATTAAACTTTTTTTATTATATCTGAATGTTTTGGCCACACATTCACATTTATTCATCTAAGTGTCCATGTTTGCATTATTGTGCATATAAATAAGATACCTGAACACATAATGATTATTTCTTCTATTATTTTGTGCAAATATAAATATTTTGGATTTATTACATTTATTTCAGTTTTTTTATAAAATAATTTTAGCATAATAGGTAACATTATCACTATTAGTTTAAATGTTTATATTAGCTTTAAAACTTCTATTCATCCAGTTATAAATTAGTAATACTGCAATTTTTAATGGTATGGAACAAACAAAATATATATTTCTGTACTTTAATCTCAGTATTAAAAATGCACCTGAAATTTGTCTTTTTTATTTAGAGTATATTTATCTAATTCTTAAAGATATATATATCCTACCCTAGGCCTGCTGTTAGAATGAGGAGCATCAGTTCCATAAATAATATCTTTATTGTCCTTTGAACATATTGAATCCAACATGGCGGTCCTTTGGCGCACAACTGTATAGAATAATAAACGCATTGCAGCGAGGAGTCACCAGCTATCGTCCGTTTATTCTCTTCTCTTTGTCCGCGCTCGCTCTAACTTTATTTGCCCTCAAATTCCTATGTGATAATAAAGAGTTCGCTCTATTTCTATTTATTATTTACTTAATTTTGAAGCTAAACTTTCCAGACTTGACATATATATATATATATATGATTTTTTAAAAGATTATATTTCAAATAAGAGTTAAAGAGTATTTGTTTTGCTCATTCATTATATTTTTGACAAAAACATATTACTTTTAGCCTGTGTGTTACTATTCATATCAATAAAAATTTCAACTTGTATCATTGTAAATGCTGTATAATTTTTAAAATGGATAAAATTTTATGTTGTATATAAAGTTCCATGAAATTACCCATATTCATTCTGAAATACCATTTTATTTCTTAAATTAGTGCAATTGGCTTAGCCCTGGGGAAAAAATTGTCTAATGAGGAAGAACTTATAGCAGTGAGTATTTATATCCAATATTTTTTTTCCCCTTCAATGTGCCAGAATATTCATAAAAAAATACAGTTAAGTTTCTTTTTAGTTTGTTAGTTTTTTATGTTTCAATGAGTGGTACTCGAATTATGATTAATGTATCCCCAAGGGGGTAAGTTACATTTCTTTTAAAGAAATATTTGCTGTAAACAATTTTTAATCAAAAATTTTATTTTTATTGCTCTTTTTTTTTTGTTGCAAGTTTTGTTTATAATTCTTATTTAGTTAAACAAATCTTCAGATTGTACCAAGTTTAAGACCTTAAAAAATTAAATTACCATATTTATTCAAATCTAAACCGCCATCTATTCTAAGCCATGCCCCAAATTTTCAACACATTTTTTTGTGAAAAAATAAAAAATAGTGTAAAAGGGCTTACTGATATCCGATATTTCTAAAATTTAAAAAGTAATAAAATGTGAACTAATAAAAAGTGGAAAGTGGATAGTTATCTTATTTTACCAGTATTAAAAGCTTTTAAATAAATATGTGAACCCGTAATTGCTATAACCATCTATTTCGTGTTGAATTTCCCCCTTTCAATGAATTTTTCTGCCTTTGATTCTAAGCCGCAACTGATTCTCAGTACCATTAACATTGGGAAAAAATGGTGGCTTGGATTCAGACACATACAGTTATTGTTAAATTTTGTCCTCATCCTTCCATGAAACAATCAACATTCCTTTATCATGTTAGAGATTTGTAATTAAAGAAAGGCAGGTTGTTCTTGGACAATGTTATTTCAAAACCATGTAGAAAAGAGTGGGGTGTGTTTAATAACATAAAACTCATTAGTCTCGATTCAGTTTAAAAGTAAACTTATATTGTTTTTGCAAAAAAAAAAAATCAAATAAGCAATGGAATGTTTTCAAATTTATGATATAGAAACTATGGGGAAATAAAAATATACATTATCCATTTTTAGAAAATGAATGAATATATTTTTCATTGATCTTTAAAATCTTAAGATTGATTAATAGAATATTTAAATGCTTTATGTTAATTTTTTTTAAGAAATCTCTCAAATGAGAAACTTAACTATCAATGAGAACTACACTATTTGATTTATTACTACAAATTCATAAGACATTTAAAATAAAATGCCATTGATTTTTTTTTAACCATTCAATTTTTCTCATATAACTCTTTTCTTTTAACGCTCTTTCTGCACATCCAGTGCAGAGTGTATGTGCACATCCAGTGTATGCATTTTCTTCCGACTATTTAGGTGTGCAACCTGTGCCATTCCTGTTTATGTTCAAATTTTTATGATCTAAATCTATATTTTGAAATAAAAACTCTTTAACAAATTTTTTTTTGTGTGTTTTTTAACTCTAAAATGTAGATTTAATATGTAGATTTGAAATCTGTAATAAAATAGCTATGCAGCAAGAGGGTTAACAATCTTTGAGGAAAGAATATTTTTTATCTGTGCAGAAGTAAAGAAGGTGTTCTGGTCCATTGTTAATGAAAATATTGATTTGATTATGAGTGTTAATCATTATTAAGTGATATTATATAATAATAATATTTTGAAAATGTCTTATTCTTATTTTTTTTTTTCTATTTAGAATGATCCTTTTAAATTAAAAACTGGTGGCTTCATTGATATGAAAGCATTAAATAGGAGAGGGAAGTAAGTACATATTTTGTAAGATTTTTTACTAAATTTTCTTATACATTGATACACAAAATTTCTCTTGCCATATCTCAGATATAGTTTCTAATCCATTGCGTTTAATTATTTTCATCCTTGCTGCTCTAATTTTTTTTAATTAATTTATGATATCAAATATATTGGTAACAAAATTTCTGTTTACAAAATGTGCATTAAATTCAACACACAAACATTTGTTATAGAAACCTCACAGTATTAATCACAAATTTGAGTAATTTCTCTATAATCCATTTTCCATTATAAAAAAACACGGCAAAGTGTAATATTCAAAATTAAGTTTTAAATTAAAGAATAATAACTTTTAATCAAAAGAAACAATGATTAACTGACTAAAAATAATTTATGAATGATGAAAGGTGGTGATAATAATTTTTGTGTAAACTTTTCTTAAATACCTCTAATTCTAAAAAAAAAAATTTTAAACAATTTAATTCATTACTGCTAATTAAAAAACTAAACTATTAGCTAATCAGAACTTGTTCTTGTTGAAATCTGGAATCATGTGCAAGATTTCTATATAAGAAAATCCAAAATTGTTTTTTTTTCTTTCTGATCATTATACTCCAATAATTATTGCAATTTTGTATTTTTCTTTTTTAAATTCTTTTAACTTGATTCACAAATTAACTTTACTTTAAAATTAGACTGTATTATATATGTTATCTTTTTTTAGATCAGGAGCAGAGGAACTAGATGCTGTAAATTTAGGAAGTGTATTTTCTGCTGAAACAAACAGAAGAGACGAAGATGCTGATATGTAAGTCTGTTAAAAATAATTCATTGTTATAGATATAGTTATACAGTAATTAGTGGTATTTATATATTTGGGCTTTTATTATTTTGAGTTATTCTATTATGACGAACTTTATGATAAGTTGCTAATTCAATATTTTAAAAATAAAATGTATCTTTAAATGTAAAATGTTGCCTCATGATTTTGAATATTTAATATTTGATAAAAATCTCCTAAGTTAAATGCATTTCTTGTAATTTCTAAGCATATTACCAGCATTTGTCAAATTGCCATGGTTATTGCTTCTGTTACGTCAAAGGTTCAAGTCCTAATATCACTAAAAACTCATTGTGTAGAGAGCCTTATGAAAGTTAAATCTGTTGAAGCTCTAAGTTCTCATGTTGATATAGTATTTTTTTAAAATTTCTAATGGGCTGGGGATTGTGTTTTTCCATTGCAGTACATCCCTCGGAAACTGGTATCTTTTTTAGTGTGGCACCATATAGGTGGATACCAAATGCAGCAGTTAATTTTGAAGCCCAGTTTCCTCCCTAGAGGGAGGCACCTGAGCTCTGACAATGCGAGCTTGTACAAGAATTTAATTTTGCCGAGAGCACCCAAGCCAAACAGATGCTCTAGGGATCTTTTACATCTGTATAATCTTACAAGTCTGCTGTCAATTTTCTGCATCATGAAAATCCACCGACGTGGGCTGGGGTCAAACCCGCAACCTTCGGTGCCGAAGGACGGCGACAAACCAACCATGCCATCCATCCGGCAGTTGTTGCTGTAGTATAGAAGTGCAGAAAGTGGAGTGATAGCTTACGTGTGACATTTGTGATCTTTCTCTATCTGTTGAGCTTATTAAATCATTTACAAGCAAACATTACTTTCGAAAAAATACTGAAAATCATAACAAAAGAATAATGTGTTGATGTATTTGAGTTTTGTGCTTTGTATTAACAAATAGATACATTATTAAATGTTTCAGATTTCATAATTTTAAAACTATGATCTGATAGATAGAATTATTTTCCAGCTGACATAATTTTCTCTAGTGTTTTCCACATTACGCATTTAAAAGTTTTGTGGTATTTTGAATTTCAGCATGCTTTAACCCTTTTTATAAATGATAGATCTGTGATAGAAGTGAGAATCAATTTTGATTAAAATATTTCATGTTGTTTTATGCTTCATCTCTTATAATTCAAAAAGTCATCATGGGCATCTTTGCATATTGTTTTGATTGTTTTCAGTTTATTCATGCTAATATTGTATAAAACATATGTTGTATTTTACTAATCAGGGAATCATATTTTAAAATTCATTTGTTCCAAATATTTATTAAATTGCAAATTATTTTTAACAAAATTCTCATATTTATATGCATGTACTGGATAATTTAATTAGACTATTTAGTGCTGTTTGTGTGTAAAATAATATGTTTTATGTAATATAAAATATACGTGTCATATAAATAATTTATGCTGTTCTTTTTTTTAACATTAATAACATGCAGTTTTAAAACACTTAACTTCACAATCATGAACAACTAATTAAGGTTTCAAATAATCAGTTTTGGTTAATTTGCTACAATTGCACTAAAAAAACAATCATTAATTCCTCTGATACTTTTTTATAATGATCAAAATGCGTGGATGTATCTTGGAAAAAATTTATAAATTTTTTAATAGCTTAAAACTTGGAACATCTTGTCATTTCTTACAAATAATTCAAATTTCAAAATAGGTTGTTGTCTGAAGTTGATGTGAAATACATTTTAAGTATATGTGAAATGTTGTTTGATTAATTTTCAAAATGTTTTTAAGGCTTTATTCACATGTTTAAATTTAATTTTATGTTTTACAAAAGAACAGTATTTTTGATTACTCAATATCTTTTTTTGCTTTTGTATTATATATTTTATGATCATTTTATTTTTCTTTGAATCATGATATTGAAAAAAATGTGTATCTCAAATCTCAAAGATTTAAAAAAAAAGGATGTAATAGCAATATTTGTGTTTTTTCATGCTAAATTATTCTTTTTAAATTCTTTCAATTATAAATCAGATACACTATATTAATTAAGGATTGTTTGATATAAATATTTTATACTTTTGAGAATCGTTAATTGTTAGAATTGTATCAATAACAAACTGAATTAAAAGAAAAATTAATTAGATTTTTCAGTTTTTAAAGCTGAAAGCACACACAGTAGATAAATCAGTTATGAATTAAGAATAAAGATTTAAACCTGTAATTAAAGAAAAGTAACTGATTTAAAAAATATTATGTATTTGGAAGTGAGGACACATATGTCTTTTTGGTAAAATATTATTAAATGATTTCTTTTATTTCAGGATGAAATATATTGAAGAAGAATTACAAAAAAGAAAAGGAAATCTGTCATCATCCAAACTAGAAGCCTTGTAAGTTGTTTTCTTTTTATTCTTTTTTGCTGCTTATAATCCTGCTAAATAATAAAACTAATTTTGCATTAGCAAAAGAAAAATAATTTGTAAATATATGTTAATTATTTTAACTATTTTTATTTATTGTATTAATATTTTTTTTTGTTTTTTAAAGTAATTTCCACACTAACTATTTTTGCTGTTGTTGTCTTGAATAAATACCAAATGCTAAATACCATATTTACTCGAATCTAAGCTGCACTATTTTTTTCGGTCCTAATGCTACTGAAAATCAGGCGCAGCTTAGAATAGAAGGCAAAACATTTGTCGGATGGGGAAGATTGAGTTTCCACCCCTTTCTAAAGGAAAAATATAACTGTCCATTCAAGCCACTTGCTTGATGACCTTCCTATTCTACAGTTTATCTCCGGTATTCAGCATCCTTGTGAGCTTATATTTAGGAAATTTTTTTGTATACACTTTCTTTTAATCACCTAAAAATCAAACATATTGGTAATAGTATCAAGACGAGTTCATTATGATGCAAGTATGAAAAGGGAAGCAATTTGACAGGCAGAAAAGAAAGAAAAAAACAGAAATAGAGCAGCGGCCACCGAAAATTTGACACGGTTGAAACAAATATGCGTCAATGGCATAAGCAAAAGCATGTAATTATGATTAAAATTTTCAACAATCTTTAATAATTTTTTTTACATTCTTCTATAATACATTTTTTTTAAAAGAATGTCGCATAACAAATGCATTGGATGGCACTGAAGACGTCATTGTGACGAATCCTTTTCGAAACATGATACTGACGGTTTGAGTAACTATAGGTTCATGTATGTATTTGAGAAAGTTTTTAATACTTGCAAAATAAATTACTTTTAAACTTGTTATTTCTCATTAAAATTTTTTTTTTTAATTTCTCAAGTATCGGATATTGATGAACTTTTAAACGATTTTTTATTTTTTCTCAAAAACATGAAGAGAATTGAGGGTGCAGCTTAGAATCGATGACAACATTTTTTCACAAAAACATTGTGAAAATTTGGGTGTAGCTTAGATTCAAGTAAATATGGTATTTGCTTTTTGTATTAAAACTGTTGTGAATATTATCCATTGCAAAATTTATTCATGTATTTTGAGCAATTAAAACCTAATTACTATAATTTCTTTAAAAAAATCATAGTAATTAAATTTTAATTGCCCAGAATTTTATATGTTATATTTTAAAACATTGTATAAAGTCATTTTGTTCAAAATAAATTGTAAATATTACAATAAAAAAATGTAGGCATCTCTCATTTTATTTTTTTCTTGTTAGTAATATCTAAATTTACTATCCAAATGTAAAAATATTCCTTTCTTATTTCTTTTTAAATCAATAGTGTATAAATGTGACTTTTCGGAATAATATTGTTTTCAAAAACTTGAAAAAAATGTTTAATATGGAGGTCAAAATAGTTTTTCTCTTTAAAAATCATTGAATATAATCTTTTGAATGCATCAAAATAATATAAACTAATCTGTCATGCTAAGCACTTTTCCACAAATTAGATTATCAATAATATAAGATTTGAATCATGCATACTCTGTGAAAACTTTCACAGATTGTAAATGACTATATAAGGCAAAAATGAAGTCATGTTTTGAGGGATAATGCAGGATTATAGTAGGACTGTAGCCACAAACTCATGGCCAGTGTTATTTTTGTCGTGTCATGAATCGATCTCTGGTACTACTAAAGATGTACCTTGTGAATGGGCTAATACATGTTAATTTTGTTTAGGCTCAGCCTTCACATTGGCGTCTTTTGAAAGTTTGAAGAGTGGGAGGCCAACTCAGATTTCATCTTTGTCTTTTGACTTTGGTTCATAATTACAAGCAGGGCCATTTTTAACCTCCTATGTGCCCTAGGTACTTCAAATTGTTATGCCCCCTCCACTATTTCCAGAGCACCACCCTCCTTCGGTTCATACCATGTTGATTTAAGCTCAGAAAGGATTTTCCCTTTACTCTTATTCCTTACTTTGTTTTGCTGTTTGGGGAGTCTTTCCGTCTCCACCACTTATGGACCTGACGTGTCTTGGACTGACAACCAGCAGCCATAAGGAAAGATTAGTAGCATGGTTTGGCTACTCTTGTTCATTTCTTACCTTATGACATCATGGACCACCCACCCTGAAGTTGTATCATGGGTGTAGGTACTGCCAAAGATACAGGCCCTCTAAGCTACAGGGGCCCCAACATCTGTAAGCAAAAAATCGTAAAATGTTAAAGGGCTCTAAAAAAGTTCCGTAGGGTTTTTGATACAGGGCCCAATCAGGACAAACTATGCCAGTGATTAGTACAGTAAATAATGAAATCATTTGCGATTACAATATAGAGTATACATTATTGTATTAACTGTTTTCAACTTATTAATTTCATCTTTTTCATCACTTTACTATCTTTTACTCTTAGACATCCTTATTCATTGTTGAGTCATTGTCATTCTATTTGTACAACAAAGGCTTTCTTAGAACTTTGATCATTGCAAAATCAGTAATAACATCATTGTATTTATTTTCCATAGTAGATCTCATTTCAGTCTTTGCTCTCTTAAGGGCAGAAATGCTTCTCTCAAGACTTGCTAGGTTGTGGTATATTAGGTGTAATTTTAATTTTTTTTTATGCCCTAGGCAGGTGCCTAAGTGGGAAAGTGGCCCTGATTGCAGGTTCTTTTGCCAATAACTCATTTCATTTCAAATTGGGATAGTAATACACAATCAGTTGATGTATAATACACAGATTATTGTATTTTTAATTTGAGTGATTACCAATTTCCCAGACCGAATGAATACGATTCAAAAGAGACTGGTCTGAACCAATCCTTCTCAGACTGTTATTTTTATTTTTAAAGAAAGAAGTCAACAAATGTGTTCGTTTGGAGAAGTTATAACTTAAATCATTGGGAAACTGTAGGTGTTTTGAATTGTTTCTCTTTGAAAAGTATTAAATTACTTTTAATTCAATCTTATTAAGGAATGAATGAAACATCTTATTAAAAAGAGAGAGAAAGATATAACCAGTTATCTTATGGGACCAAGTTATATAACTACAGTTTGAAGTGAGATTCATACTTTAAATAAATTCACGTTTTTGCTTTGTAGAAAAATTAAGCCATATTCCTTATTTATATCTGGTTTAATATTTACTTTGTAATAATGTCAGTAAAAAGAATAGTGTTGGTAAACAAATTTAGAATCAAATTTGTGTGGTAAAATTTATATTCAATGACAATTTTTAATTGCATCTTTCTTGATTAATTTAATTGTAAGGGTAAATAATTGTATTCAAAAAATCAGTACATAAACAGCAGCTTAGATACATATTCACAAGCTTAAAAATATTGTATATATGTGGTATCTTTGTGCCCTAATTATAAGACTTTGCATATTATTTTCCAATTTTACTCAAAATTGCTTACAAAGTAATTGGCAAATAAAAATTATGCTTTGCCATTCTTTAATTCTTCATCTTTATGTAACTGTACTGTGTGCATTTTTAAAAGGCTCTAGTTATGTAATTTTCTAAAATATCTAGTCATTAAGTTTAAAACTTAATAAAATTTATCCTTAAGAATAATAAAAATTTCAATGTAGTTTGACTGATTTAAAACAAGTTTTTTATGAAAATATTTGGCATTTCTTTTTGTCAATTTCAGTTCATGACTTTTGGGTCAACATTATCATTTTCATTTATTTAACGTTATATATATGGATTTCATGTAATTCATTACAATTAATAGTTCTGATATTCTAATTTTAGAAAGAAAGCTGGTGGCAGTGCACATGAAAGTGATGATAGTGTAGGCAGTGAAGGGTAATTAATATGATTTTTAAAAAATAATTTGCAATGAATCTTTGTCTTGTTTTGTAAATATATTTTAAGTACATTTGAAAGTATCTTTAAATTGGACAAAGAACACAAGTAGAATTATTAAATTACATATTATTTAACATTATTTGTGCTAAATATGTTATTTTTTAAAGGAATGTTTTTTTTAAAGTTTTATAAAATAAAAAAAATTTTAAAGTGTACATATTTGAATTGTAGTAATAAAATCTAGAAAATTTTGTAAATGTCATCATAAAAGTAGCAAATGCACTCATGTCCATAAATTAAGGATAATGCAAGTTCAAACTAAGAAAGATTCAGAAGCAAAACAAATATGACTTATTTGTAAAGGTTTTTTATTAAACAAAAGGTAAAGAGCAAAAAGATGCTATACATTTTATATCATTAATAAAAATTGTACATTTTGCTCCCTGGAGCAAATTACGAAAAAAAAACTTATTTACAAAAATCAATATTGCATGCTTGATATGATGGTTAATACATAGTATGACTCTCATATGATGCAATACAGTTCGTACAATGCCTAGGCATGCTGAGTATCAATTTATTGATCCATCCTAAGGAATATTATACCACTCATCTAGCAATTATCTCCGAAGTTTTGGTAGACATGTTAGAGGTCGTTCATGAGCTGCAACTCGTCAGCCAAGCCACATGCTGTACTGGATTCAAGTCTGGTGAGAATGCTATCCAGTCCATATGGGTGATATCCTTTGATTGAAGGTTTTTGCTTACGATGCTTGCACAGTGAGGATGGGCATTGTCATTCATAAACACAAATTCTGTGCTCATGGCTCCCTGAAACAAACATACATGTGGTTCCAAAATGACATCTTGATAGATTTGGCATGTTATGGTTCCAATTTGAACATGCAGGTCGGTTCTGGTACCCAGAATACCCCCCCCCCCAAACGAGCAATCCTGCACCACCGAAACACCACCATTCAATGATGTTCTCTTGGTGGTAACAGGTACCTGGCACTCTCCATATGAAAATCCGGCAAGAATCAGACTGCAAGCTCAAGATTCATCAAAAAACATCACACAAGCCTACTGTTGCAGCGTCCACAATGCATGCTCTCTACTCCAGGCTAACAGTAGGTGACAGTGAGTTGTAGTAAGGGAAACAGATCTGACAGGTCTAAGAGCATATAGACCAATCTGCCCTAAGCATCTGTACATGGTCTGCCTTGAAACTGTCATACCAGTGGCTGAAGAGAGCTGACGAGACAAGTCTGATGCTATGCTCTATCTGTTTCTTTTGGCAGTAACTGCGAAATACTAATCCTCAGCAGACATTGTAACTCAGGCATGACCTGTACTGTAATGTCTACTCACATTACCATCATCTTGGAATCATTTCCAAAGCCTGGAGATGACACTCTTGGTGATTCCAAGTTCTTCAGATACTTCTAGCTGGGTACGCTCACATTCCAGATGGCCAATAATTGTACCATTTAAAAAATCATCCAAATGCATCCTTTGTGTCATAACTATGTGGTTATTGCTCTGAAAGGCTGATAAAGCACTTGTTAAAAGTTTTACTCTTTTGCCTGTATTCTTTATATATCCCCCTCTTACACTCTCATCATTGGGACGTACTATCAGCGTCATCCTGCAATTTGCGTAGGGTTCTTGAAGATGTGTGGAATCGGTTATTGGGTGATATATTTATTTTAGAGTTCAATTTCCATGTGACTGAATTATCCTTAATTTATGGACATGAGTGTATATTAAAATCATTATATAAACTAATTTTAGGAGAAAGGTTACTTTTTGTGTATTAAAAAATATCTTTTAAGTTTCTTCCTAGAGAGGTTAAAAAAACTGCTGCTGTAAGCAGTGAAAAATAATAAAGCTTACATTGCTGGAATGTGCATTTTACTAAGTCTTTGTATTATATATTAATCTGGATTGGAGTTCTTATTTTAACTTTCTCTGGTTATTTCGGTCTGTTATTTATTAAGACTCATGTAGTTTTTATTTTATTAAAAAAATTAGTGAAATAAAAACAATCTGCTGAACGAATGTCTTTTTTTTAAAATTCATCATATTGAATCTAAGATGTGCTTCTGATAACATTATATATATTATGTAATAAATAAAATTGTTTGGAATATTTCATATAATTAACATAATTTTATAATGGTTAGTAAGATTTACTCTTATTTAATTGTCTATCTTTGCATCAATTTATATATTATATTTGAAATAGCTGTTTTTATATGTGTTTTTTATAATTTACAGGCCTTTGAAGGCAGATAATGTTCTGTTTGAAGTTCCTGAACATTTACGCCAACCAACAACTAAAAAATCTGAAGAAATGTTATCAAATCAAATGTTATCTGGTATTCCTGAAGTAGATTTGGGAATAGAGTATGTATTGAATTTATTTTATTGGCAACAACCTTCAAAATTGTTCCTATTTTATTACTATCTTGATAATCAAATATTTTTTAAAGAAGTACCATTTTCTAAAATACTTTTATGAGAATATTATTATAAATTATGTTTATCCCAGCTAAATATCGTATGTAATAAATATTGGTATTTTTGTATTAATAGTTTTTTCACTTTAAAAAATTTAATTTTACAAAATAAAATTTTTAAATCAATGAAATAACTAATTATGATTTAAAAAATTCTTTTACCACCTGCTGTTAGTTGCTTAAAGAAACTAAATCTTCATTGGTTTACTTTCAAAGATTTTCTTCATTGGTTTATTTTCATTCAGCCTAGAACTGAATCATGAAAGTTGCAAGAAAACTGATGCTGGCAATTAAATGCATAAATTACATTTAGTTGTTGCTGTGCAGCACTAGTTTTTAGACTTGGTAAATGGACATAGTATTCAGTGACTACATCATTGAAAATGTATTAAAATTTGTTTTGTTCAGTTTTTGGGCCTGGGAAAATATTATATTAAAACTAACACTTTGAAAATACACCGAAACAAAAATTTGCTAAGGGTTGATGCTGTTGTTCACTATAGTTAATTAGTGCACCAATCAAAACAAACAAAAAAATACTGAAATTCTGCAATAATAGATTATGAATTTTTGAAACAAAAACAATTAAAAAGACTTTGCATGCTATTTTATGAATATAAGAAAAAGATTTCAATATACAGTTATTTTTTATAAATGCATCAAATAAACTAATTTAATATTGATGTTCTCTTTTTAACATTACAATCAATAGTTACTAAGTAAATAATGTACTATGCCATTCTAATTTGCATATAATTAATGAAATCTGAATGGTGAAAATATAAGAAATTGCAAAAGGTTATATGTGATGACTCGTGAATTTTAACCTACTATAGAATCCATGCAAATTTGGTTCGATAATTTTTTAAGAAAAACATCTTAAATTAAAGTAAGAGAACTTACAAAAAAATCATATTAAGAATGTAATCATTCCTTTGTTTTTACAGTTTATAGGAAAGAAATAACCTAAATAATTCACTGTAATTGAGTGAATAGGATATATATAGGGGGAGCCAAAAGTTCATTCAAACTTTAAAAATTTATAACAAAAAAAAAAAGAAAGAAAGAATGAGGAAGTGTGGTTTGAAGAAAATGATCACAAGAGAATGTCAAATTTTTTTTTAGTCACAAAAACATTTTAATTAAAAATATCCACCGATAGAGGGCACTAATAATCCAATACATAATGTACAGGGCAACAGTATGCTTCATTCCTTTACTCTTGCTATAACAACTGCTCAGCATATCTTCAGAACATTGACCAACGTAACTAAGGTGGCCTTGCAACCTTGACCGATCACTCTGTCCTTACCAAAGGTAGTCAATAGGAATCATTTTACTAGATTGGTATGGTATGGAGGTTCACCATTCTGCATGAAGCTTATTACAGATAACATACCACTTTGATTTAATGCAGGCACGACTAAGAATATTTTTGCTGCTAAAAAAAAATCTGACTTCCTTGTGAGCATTTTCTTGTAAATTGCTCTTCTTTATTATAATTTCTTGCTTTTTTTTATGAATTGTTAAAGTTTAAACAAACTTTTGGCTCACCTGATTAGGAGGGGGGGGGTGCCAGCTTAGGTGTCGTCCTCGTCACTTGACCATGGTTCAAAATTACTAGGTCCGTCACCAAAAGCCCTCGTGTAGCTGAACAAAGCGACATAAATATTCACTCACTCACTTGGCTCACCTGATATATATATAAAAGGAATAGAGATATAACTATTGGAAATAAAATAATGCAAGTTTCTTTCTAGTAATTCTGATAGGATTTCTAGACTCAGCTTTATAATCATAAAATTCCAATGTTTCCTATGTGCAGTTTTAACTCAATAAGTTTCTCATGTAGTCTATCCCTGTAGTTTAAAGTGTCATTTCTCTTTTTAATTGCTTTGCACAATAGTTTATTAGGGAAAACTTGGTGTTTTCCCTCCCATTTACCTTATTTGCTCAAAATTCTTCAATTTTTGGCTCACAATTAAACAATTGGTTGAGGATAATATAACTGTACATAATTAGTGTAACACAAGAAAAAGCTCTACACGTTTTATCTAAAATTGCTTCATAATTACGCAAAGCATAAGTATGTAAATTAATAATAAATTATTCATTCTATTGACCAGCTTCCTGATTGTAAACAATCTGTAAAAGCAAAATTAAATTAGATAAAATTATTGTTTGGTGATTCAGAATACATTATTTAAAAGTGTAAAAAGTATCTAGAAAACCACCTAGATTAAAAATTATGCAAAAAAATTTATAAAATTGCCTCAAATGACTTAATATGTTTCTATAATTCAATTAAAACATGGCAATAGCATTAAATTTATTACTTAAGAGAATTTGTTCTACATTGTTATTCAAACCATCGAGCTCCATGAATCATTTTATAGGTCTTAATGATGTAGTTTTATTACAGAACAATAAATTCGATATGGAAATTCTTGTGTTTTAAAATTGTTTGTGAAGCTAATATACTTATTTCAAATTTCAGAGAACGTATCCGAAATATTGAAGCCACTGAAGAAGCTAAACTCCAGGTTCTTAGAGAAAGAATGAAAAAGAAGGAAAAGAGCATGTCTTTTGTACCCACAAATATGGCTGTTAATTTTGTTCAACACAATAGATGTAAGAAAACTTCATTTAAATGTGTATTTTTATCTCCTTTATGTTATAACTTTTTTCATGAATGAAATATTTACTTACATTTTTAAGTCATGATAGTATAAGAAGAGAATCATTACCCTTTTACGTGATGTGTTGTTTGTTCCAATCTTAACTTTCAATGGCTTATGTGAAATAATAGGGTTTGTGATTTTTATTAAATTTAACTAGATCTCTTAAATCTCATAACATAATGGGGAAATTTGAAAACTGTGATCTTTTCAAAAGTTAATTTCTCTAAAATTCAAAAAAAAAAAAAAAAAAAATTAATTAAGAACAAATTTTTTACTGTAGGTAATAAATGTAAAAATTGTTGATGTGTTTTAAGAGTTAATTTCATTTTACATGGACAAAAAGAAAATTTACATGCAACATGAACATGGACACATTTTAATAACATAACATTTTTTGAACAAGATTTCCAGGAAACAGGCATTTTCATAAAAGTATAGATGATAAATATTTCTATTTATGAGACAGATCTAATTTCAAGCATAAATATATTACACAAAAAGTTATCAATCAAGGGGAAAAAATACCGAGAGGCTCATGCAAAGTGCTATTGTGAAGAAAAAGAAAATTTGCACATTCAAAAATAAATCACTTTAAACCATTTTACAAAAAAATTTCTTTTCTATTATTCTTTTGATTTTAATCTAAACATGTTGATATGTATCTGTCGCCCATCCAGTAAAGTGGTTTGTGATGCTGACTGCTATGCCATAGGGCCTGGGTTTGAATCTTGGAGAAAGCTTAGATGTTTGTAAACATATAGTGCCTATATGCAGCATGGGGGTACTCTAAATATCCATTGAGTCGCAAGTTCTCTTGTCAGGTTGGTGGGAGGCCCCTGACCACCCCCAGGGTGTTTTCCCTCAAAATTGTGATGGAACTGAGCTAAATCGTACTGTTACCTGTATGGTGCTCAAGGCTACGGCCCCTTACCATGATGATTTGTTCGGGCCTGAATCTGAAGCAGTCAAGTTCAGGTGGCATAAGAAATGGCAATATGATATGTATCTTGTAAGAAATAATTGCTTTTTAGTACGTAAATTCAATTCAAAATGGAATGAACTGCGTTTTTTTTTGTGTGTGTGTTTTGGAGAACATTGTTCATAATTTTAAGTCTTTTGGACTCCATTTAATATTCCATTGTGTAGTATGAAATAATTTGATCTAATGAAAGAAATGGAAAAAGAAATATATACTTAAATGCTTAGAAACATAAATATTTTTAAAAATTTGTTTGTTCATGACACATAGATTATGTAAAAATGCTTTGTTCTGTTTTTTGCAATTGAGAATAAAGGGGGAAATATTTTGATTACATGTCAATATTCTCAATTTTTGTCATGTTTAATAGTAGGACTTTCAGAATAGAATTACTAAGGCTGATGCATCAGAGATTTTATGATTTTCAAAACAACAGCATAATTTAATACTTTAATTTTGCTTTTTAAAGGGAGTATATATGTGCAAAATACAATCTCACCTAATATTATATACCTCAGCTTCCTAAAAGCAATAATTTTAGCTCTCAATACAGAGCTATATCTTCTACTATGGGAATTATTTGTCTTGTGGAATGGTCATATAATCCTTAATTTTCTAAGAATCTATTGTGTTAATTAAACTGCTTTAATGTATAACTATACTTTAGAAATTTTTCCAAACAAGAATATATATCCATAATCAAAATGTTTTTTTTTCAGTTAACATTGATGATGCTGATCAACCAAAACTAAAGAAGGGTAGAAAAGAACTTTCTTCAGTTGATAAAAACTCTCCACCAAAGATAATAGCTCCAAAAGGTTTGTTGTTTTTTACTCATTTTCTTAACCCTTCAGGACTATCATCACATATATGTTCACTTCATGGAACACTGTCATATGCAAGATTACATTTTCTCCGTTCAGTGTGATCTGAAATGATTATAAACTATGAATTTTGGTGTATTTTATTACAGTATTGATTTTAAATGGAGTTAGGTTTAACAAAAAAACAATCACCTCGTCCTGAGCGGGTTAAGTAAAACATTAGTAACCTGAATAAGAAAAGATTTTAACTTTTTTTCCCTTCCCTACAGGTATTCCTAAAACAAAAACAGAGGATGAAGAAAAAGCAACAGATGATTTCCATTTTGAAAAATTCAAGAAACAATTCAGACGTTTCTAAGCTTCATTTATTGACACTCATCATCATCAAAATAGAAGAAATATATATTAATGTATATCTGTGGTAGAGTTCCCATCCTTTGTTTCTTTGGGATTCAAATTGTGTTCGCATTTTAAAACTTTCTGAACTTCAAATATTCATCTCGAATCGATCGTGAAGGTTGTGGATAAAAAAAGAACTATTATTATTCCCATGGAATAATCTTTTAAAAATACCCAATTTTTATTTAATATATTTATATATTATTTTGTAGCCATCATAATAACTGAATCACTCAAACTTTTATGTTTTGTTTTAATAAAACATTTTTTTCATGAATAATGAAGTAATTTTTATGGCATTTTCATTTTGCAAAGAAAAAAAAATACATGAAATGTAATTGATAACTTTTTTAGTTATGTGTAATATCTAATATTTTATAACTTTATTGTGAAAATGCTCTGAAAGGAATATAAATAGAAATACATTTTTTTGAGCTTTTAAATTGACAACTTGACAGAATATGAACATGAGCCAACTATGATGAATCACACCTACTTTTTTAGCATAGGTGTAGAAAAAATAACCCGAATGCAATAGAATCATATTCATATCATCCCAAGTCAATATCTTTACTAATTTTTCATTTCATATGTATTGTACTCTTTAAGAAATCAAGGTTTGCTGTGTGTTCAAATAGTGAAACTTTTAACGTTCTTTACCTCTTATTGAAAATTTTCTCGAAGCAAATATAATTTTTCTTATTCAATATGAATTTGGAACATATTCTTTTTTTTATTATTATTATTTTACTTACAAGAGATGCTACAAAAACAAGTTTCATCATTGTGTTTCAAAGGGAAGCATGGTGTATTCAAACAGAAAAATTTCAACGTCAAAATATCACTTGGATATCTTGCTACTGATATTGATAAATTTATCATACCTTGGAATCGGTTTCAAATACTTTACAGGTAAAACTCATTGTCAAGCAATTTCAGGAAGTTCATCCCTCATGCGCCTCATTGTCATTTCTAATTGCACTTTAAGTGCATGGGAAAGAAGGAAGATTGTGGTCTGGAGGATTCAATTGCTTACATGGGAAATGTGATCTGTAATGTCATTTGCTGTGTGGAAGCTCTCATTGATTATGTGACAAGTAAAAGATCCTTTGAGTATCAATTTGCCTCTGGTATTCTTTGCAAAATTAAACCATTGCAATTTTTAGCATCCAAGAAGTGTCAAAATTTGTAACAAGAGCCACCACCATGATATGCTCTCACATTTTGTGACTTTCCATGTGTGCAGAGGCTTAGTTGCCAATATGCAGACTTATTAGAAAAAGATAAGTCATTTGCCTTGTAGAAATTCAGGGGAAATAATAGGACAAATTTACGAATAACTGATTACATTATTTTTAAAAAATACAAATGTAATATAACATAATATCCTACCACATTAATAGTTGCTAGTCTTTCTCTGTTTAAGTTCTTGTTTATAATCATCTAACATAATTAGGTTCTATGAAAGATTAGTAAAACATTTTTTATATTCATTCCAACATACAATTAACATAACTATGTTTCATGGTTTATTTACTTTTCTCCTCTATATGACGCTTATGAATGCACAGTAAGCATTAGGAAAAAGAACACTATGCCAATCTTAATACCAGATAATGAATCTTAATATCACTCGTGATGTGGAGTTTAAGTTAGGAGGAAAAGTTATCAGGTCAAATGTTGTCCTGTTAATTTGATAGTTTAATTACATGACAGCTCTTACTTAGCTTCTGGTGGAATCTTAATCAGAATATATAAAATAAGTAAAATTATGATTTGGACAAAAAGTCATCTCATTAAAACTCAAAGGCATTTATTAAATTCCATTAACTAAACTTACAGAAACTAATGCACGTTAAATTTGTCTTCACAATGCTGTGTTGTGGAAGTTAGGAGAGTGAAGTGCCACTTCAGGTTGTTGTTCTCATCCCCCATGACCGAGATTCATATCCAATAACCTCATGTTGTTTCTGAATTAGACATTAATATTAGTCTGGAAATATTTGTTGGGATTAATAGCTTTTGGTTCACCTTATTTCATATAATCTAGTTGTTGATCAAAAAAAAATATTTTATATATTCATTCAACATATTAAATAAAATGTGTATCAAAACAGGAAGTAACTGAATTTTATCTAATAACTGAACAAAAATGAAATACCCAAACTTTTGAATTTTATTTAATTGTATTGAAAAAAATACAAGATTTTATGGTTGAAGTGTAGAATAAGCCAATTTTTCGGAGATCAGAATCTGTCACCAAATTAACTATATGTAGTGATGGGTGTTCTGAATGAAGTGAAGCTGAAGTAATGAAGGGCCGAATTCATTCTGGCATATTTTTAAACATCGCAAAATCAAATGCAAATCATACACTTGAGCCAATTTGGTTAAAGAATTTTCTGAGGTATATGCAACAGCAAAAAAGTCAACTCTATCTCAGTTGATTCAGTAGCTTAAAATGGAAAAGAAATATTCAGGAATATATAGCAACAAAGCTGTTTTACCTAATATATTAGAAATATTTATGTCTAGTATTTCATTTGCTTAAATTTTTGTTGCCACTTACTAATCTACAAATAATGCTGATTTGTACAACTTATTTATAAATTCACATGCATGGTTATACATTAAATATAAGTGGAGGAACTAAATTAATACCCTCTACTTGATGTAAAATTAACTATAGAACATTCAGAATATAAATTAATACAAGTGGTGACGTACAATTTTAGAATTAACTAAATGAAGTTGATTTTCTATTGTACATCAAACTATGAAAAATAACTAACTTTAGAGATGCTCTACTGTATTTCCTTTATTTTATGTACTTTCAAAAGTTTAGTGCATTATTAAAATGTTAAAGCAATCTTGATCAAATATTTTCAATGCTTTTCCTGTTTTGTAATGGAAAATGAAATGTTTAATTTAAACCACATATTTATTTTCAAAGCAAGGGAAAATATAATCACTAATTTATTACATATATACTTGGTCTTTTATTTTATTTACCTTTGTGAGCACTTCAGTTTCACAAAGACACATTAGATGACAGTTTTTAACAAAATAAAAGTACATTTTTCAAAATAAGAAGTTGGAGTTTCTTAACAACTTTCAAGCTTATATAGAAAAGAAATTGTGTCTTTAATCTTTATATAAAATATTTCATTCCATAATGTACACAAACTTTTTTAAAAATTGACTAAAAAATCATTTCTTTTTTAAATAAATTGTAGGATTACATACATTAAATGTTTCATGTACAACTACATATTAATAGAGAGTAGCAACTGAATTTACATTATACAATAAAAACTTTATAGCAATATTATATATATAATTTTCTTATAAATTTATTTTAAAAAAAACTTGTTAATGTAATGCATACTTTTCCACAAACTTAAAATTATAATTTAACTCCTATAATCTTTGTTTTCCATATTTTTAGAGACAATCACTCTCACAAATGATAAAATTTTACAAATGGCATTTGCTATTATTGTTTAAAATATTTGTAAAAAGCTTGAACTATTTAAGATTTATAGAATAAATAGATTATTGCTAAAAAAACTTTAATGCAATGAATAAAAAGAACATAAATTTAAATCTAAGATGCATCACACAATTTTTTGAGCAAAGTTTACATTTCATAATACAAATATTTTTTCTAACCTTTATATAAAAACTTATTTTATAAAATTTTAATATAAATAATATTTTTTAAAAAATAATTAAAATTCATAATAATATAGGTAGTTTTTGCTTGATTGATTGCTGATTTTGCACTAAGATGTTACAGAAGAGTTATTGGCTACAACCCACTTAATTTTGAAGCATAGTCAAGTGATGAGAATGACACCCGCGCGTGCGAGCATCCCATTTCTAGATTATAACTAGTGGAGTCACATGCAAGTTTTTGCATCAATTTATTCATTTCATTAATTCAGCAGTACTCAACCTTTTTTCCCGCCAAGCCACAAGTGTATGAAATCTATTTCATGAGAATTAAAGGAAAAGGGGTACTATAAGAAAAAACATTGAAAATGTGGAAAATTCATCAAAATATTAAAACTCTTTTCAGATTTTATTTATATACTATATTTTAAACCCTCACAAAAAAAATCAGTTTTTTGCATGCTTTATCGAGTTATATTATAGTTCCAATTTCCTTTCATCAATGATCCCAACCTTTTATGTTCTACAGTCATATAAACAAAGCTGCCATGTACTTTGATGATTTGATTTTATTCCTTTGACAAAGCCCATTTATTTTTATTTCAAACATTAATTTATTAAGTACAGGATGGTAGCAAAGAGTTTTAACTGAAATTCCAGACTGAAATCAGTATTATTTGCTTAAAATTAGTTCAGACCTGCTTGTGCACTTTTGTTGCACATTTATTCAAATAATTTCTTTGATTTAACCAAAACAAATAATTCTTTTCAGAACGAAAGACCATTTTAGATTTTAATGGGGAATAAAAGTAATAAGTTTATAACATCAAAATATAGAAAACTAAAAGTCATCATACCAAAAGGAAAAAGATGTTACCTGAAAAAATAATTGAATTTCCTCATGAAAATGGCCATGACCAGGCCACTCAGAAAGCCCAGTGGGCTACATGCGACCCGAAAGTTAAATATCGCTGCCTTAATTGATAAAAAAAAAAAGAGAATATACAATATTAGACAAAGAAATGAAGAAAACAAGATGTTCATGCTCTGAAATTTTATTTAGATAGTCAATGACACATATTTCTAATAATGCATTCAACAATATAAACAGGCTTATGGAAATATTTATAAAATATGCCAAAAATTTTCATGAGCAAAAATTCAACATTCATGCTAATACTATTGAGACAGCATTGAATATATTGCTTTCTATTTACAAAAAATATATTTCTCTCAATGAAAGTGTTTGCAAAATGCAACATTTTCTCTCAATTTTAAATCTGGAATTTGGCAAAGTAACATGATTTACATTTCATACTGAATTCAGATTATCTTAACATCTGAGAGAGAGGTACAGAGTTCTCCCATTATTCCAACAATTTTAGACAACACTATTCAAAAAATCTATTCATATAAAACATAAAAACATATCCAACAAAATATAAAATTCAGAATACATACACATAAAAATAATCATTACAAAAAAAAATCCCTTTTTTGGTGAAACCTTAAAAAAAAAAAAAATGCTATAATATATATTCTTAAAATTATATATTATACAAAATATCTTGACTATATATATTTAGAAACACAACTGCAAGAATGTGAAAAAGGAACCACAAATTCAACTATAATAATAATCTCTAGCTCTACATTATAATTATATATATTTAGCCAAAAGAAATAACATCAATAATTATATGAAAAACAAAGGTGTTTTAAACTATATTCAAATTAAAAATTTACAATAAATCTTTATAAAATATATAAATAGAAATATCATAAAACCCTGAGAAATGCACAAAGTTTTCTACTCTCACATTAACATTTTCTTTCATGTAATAGAGATTAAATCTCTGGGGAAAAAATTATGTGCAGTAAATAGAATATTGTGAACTGCTTATAGCAGATGGAAAAAATTTCTAGAACCAAGATCAGAATGTAATTCATGTAATAATTCTAAAGTATTAAAAATTACTTTTTCATACATTTTTCCAATACAACTTTTGAAGTAATCGGGCTTGTTGGCGACAGTTGTGTTATTAACCATCTTTTTTGGAAGACAGTTTGGCAAGTAATGTAATTGGATATTTTTTATATTTTAGAAGAAATGAATATGATTTTAAGTATTATTCATCAGTAAAAATTTCATAAAACTGTCATAGAAAATACTATTTTAACATGATTTTCTAACTAAAATTACTTTTAACAACTTTTAAAATTATTTGTGCTTTTACGTGAATTACAACCCATTCATACAACCTAATTTTGCATCTTGCACTATAATATTTTGTAGCTTTTTATTAGTTGTTAGACTAATCATTTTGTAGTAATTATAAAAATGAATTGCTATCAATTCAGTAAATGCTATTTTTTACTAAATGTTTAAAAACTAAGTTAAAGACAAGTGCATTAATTTAAAAAACTCTGATTTTTTCAATACAAAAATAGCAAAAATATATTGCTTGCTTTCTTATTAAAATAACTGTGGCATGATTGTGCAGAAGTAGAAAGGACTAAGTCCTAAACAATGATTTCTTTTTCAATAATGAAACAAGTATATGGTTATGAAAAATGGCAGTTTATGATTTAAAAAGCAACATGAGATTTAAAGCTTCATATTGTTTGCTCTTTCTTGAATATCACAAGCCTATGTTTTTCCTACACATAGGAATAAAAGAAATCATATGGGGAAATATAGCACCTGAAAAAAATCGATATATTTACGCAAACATGGCTTAAAGAATTAGAGAAAAAAATCATGATATAAATAGAATATATAATTTAAATCCAGAAAAATATCAAAATGCTACCTTAAGCCTTTTAAAAAAAAAATTCTTCAACTCATAACATTTGCGTGCATGTTATAAGACATAACACAATATACAATTAATAATCATTACAGGTTTCTTCAATTAAGTTTTACTTCTGTTTAAGTAATAGAAAAAAAATCAATAAATGATTTGATAAGGATGTCATAATTTCCTTTTGAAGGTTGTAATTTAAAAAATAAATTTTATTTGCAGAAATAAAATATGGCCAAGAAATATAGTTCTAGATAGAATGCGATTTTTAAATTAATTCCTTTAGAGATGTTGTAAACATATTCATATTGAAATCAAGTAATGATTTTAATAAATTTTGAATTTTTCTGTTAAAAAAGCCTATGTACAATTAGTAAACATTCACTGATTGCAAATAACAATTTTGTATGTATTTAAAACATTTAAGACTCATTTGTTTCCATTGCAATAATCAAAGAAGTTTTGAAAGTATCTGAACAAATAAAAAATTCTATGCTTTTTTTTCTTTGCATGTTTTTAAAAAATTAAACAATATTCTTTAATACTTTGCTAATCCAAAGAAATTTATTTCCCTTGAAAATCTTATAGATAACCTTTAAGTTGTTTTATATACTTTCACATACAACTTTTAAAAAAAAAATTTTAAACTAATGTTAGGTAATTTTTGATGGTCTACGTAACTTTTTAGTTGAATTTCATTTTGTTGCACATTGACAAAACTCATCTAAACATTGAGAAAAATTTGAAAATACATAATAATTCTACCAACTATTCAGACAATATTTTTGTATAGGATGAAATAAAATGCATAAAAAAATGGAATAACAAGCAGGAAGAGGAAATTCTAAGTACTAGGAAAAGATATTCATATGACAACAATCCATCTACATTATCAGAAATCTCAAATACATAAAGTGGTAAGAACTAGGGATAAATTTGCTAATACTGTATTCACCACATCAAACATTAACATTTGAAGACATTATAGGATATCATACCCTTCCACATATATTAATTAAAAAAGCAATCACACAAGAACATACAACATTCAATAAAAAAACTTCAAGAATCTCATTCAATAAAACTCTTAGACTAACATTAATTATAGGTTTGGTTTTTAAAGATAAAGAAAAATTCTGCTTTAAGACAACAAGATATAAATCAGCCATTTATAAAAACCTTCAAGGAATAAAAGATTAATAAAGTTTATAGAGATCAGAGGAACCATTGACTCACATACTTAAAGTATTTAGAAAATAAAATAAGGATAAGTTTAAAAAATACTGAAAGAAAAACTAATACATACATATATATCTAATTTTTACTAAAACACACTTACACATACAAATAACAACATTTATATAAGCTATCAGAAGACATATTGAAGGAGATATGAGAATAACAAGAAAACATTTATCAGATCCTTCAGATTTGATACTTATTTCAATGAAAATCAAAAATAGCATGGAAGTTTAAGTTTAGGCTTTGGAATATAATGACTACTTTCTACTGGTAGACACCAAAGAACATGAGGAAGTCTTCTTCATAAGATTCATTTACGAGGAGAGGCTGTAGGTGAGAGTTCACGGAATTTGTTCTTTTTGTGTAAAATCTTCATCAGTTCCTTGGACATGAAGTAAGGTTTTTCAGGAGATCCATCGTTTCTCTCACAGTCTTCCACTGCAAAGAGAATACGAGAGTGAAAATACATGTTAAAATATTAATACCAATAATTTTTTTATACACAAAACTAGCTATTTTTACATGAAACATTTTTTGTATGGATGAATTTTTAAATTAAAACTCAACAGTCCAGGTAATACATAAATATTTTTTAATAAATGTTGCCAAAGTTTGAAACCAAAATTAAATTTTTGAAAAAATACTTTTGTTCTAATTGATTTAGATATATATAATTTCAGCTACAAAGCCACAACAAATAAAAATAATAGCAAAGATACAACATGACATTTGAAAATTGCATACATCAGAGTTATGCTTAGCAGAAGAGGAAAAGTAAAAACTTCATCAAGATTGTTTTGTTTTAAAAACTCACTAACTGATAATGTATATATATATACCCCAACCCCCCCCTTTTTTTTTTAAGAAGACTAATTTTAAATAGTTTGAATCAATACATTTTAAAATAGCGCAATGTAAAATCAAACAAAAATAATTTAGAAATTGATGATTATCAGAGTTATTTTCAAAAATTTGCCAAAAATCTACTGATTAATTTGTATGTTTGAAAAAACAATATTTTTTAGAAAACAATGATCTCTTAAGCAATTCATAGATCATAATCTTTAAACTAACTTCAAAAAACTGGGTTGTAAGCTGTACTCACAAAAATAACCTCAAAATTATATTTTTAGCTTTTTCTCTCTTAAAGCCTTAATTCAAAATCAATTAAATACAGCACAGCATATGCAAGTTATACCTTTATTAAACTAGGTTAAAAAAGCTTATTTTGATGTTAAAAAAATTAACTGATCCAATTGAAACATTTATTTTAATTAAATGCTTAATTTTGCAAAGTTACACTCAAATTAGAGATAAATTAGAAATATAAAATTTGCAGAAATAGCATAAAATAAAACCCCAATCTTCCATTTTATTTGATGATTTTTTCCAGTCAATTTTAAAGACTGAGTACACTAAATTAATTAATTACAAACATTTGAGAAATATTTTTAAAAATCTGGACAGATTTTTTTAAAAAATAATTTTTATACATAATGAACATTTTTTAACCGACAATTTAATTCAAAGGGGAAAAAAATAATAAAAAACTATAGTAATAATAAATAAAACTAAATGTAAAAAACAACTTAAAAATTTGTTCACAAAAAAATTGGTCCCTTAACATGAATGGAAGAATTAATTTAATTGCACTAAACTGTCCAAACCATGCACAAAAGAGATATTTCAAGTGGAATCTTATCTTATGCTCCAAAATTTTCACACTCAAATACAAGTCATCTCTCTTCAGACACTGCGATCTGTTGTCGTGATTTCGTAAATTTAGATAAGTATTATAAAAAGATATTCTTTCATTTCCTAGCCATTAGGATTTGGAACCCATAAGTTTTGTACAGAAATGGAGGTGGGAAAAAAATTTAGATTTCAGAAGGAAATTCGTAGAAAGTCTTATACAAATTTATCACAGCAATACAAATGTAAAAAAAAAAATCGAGTAGACCAAGATCTTCTGGAATTCTATGACAAAAGAAATGTCATTTTTCCACTTTTGTTCTATCAACATCAAAAAAGGATACTCGCACAAGATACTGCACTATATGTTGTACCAAAAAAGAAAGCTAAGGAAAAAAGAGTCGTTAACTGAGTCATAATTGCAATATTGAGCTATATGCTGCACTTTGCTTCCAAATATATCAGATAAAAGAAAATTTTGAATAATTTTTTTTAAATATATACTATTATTCTGTTGAGAAATTATAAATAAATATTTTACTAATAAAAATATGTTTTACTCAAAACAGCTTTTCAAAAAGAAATAAAAAAGTAATGTATAGGCAATATATATATATATATATATATATATATATATTCAGTTCTTATCTGCAATGTAGATCAAAATCCAAAATTAAAATTTTGAATTTTTTTATTCCTTTTTTTTATTTTGGGCCAAAACAAGGTTCTAAATTATGTTTTCTAAAATAAAAAGAAAAACTTCTTCAAAAGTTTTTTTCAAAGTAAGTGTGTGTTAAGGGGTTAAACTACTATTCAGGAATGAATAATATATCCACAAAAAATTATTTAACATAAGAAATTGAAAATTCTGCATCTTTATTTCTATTTCTCATATATCAGTATTATGTGTCTTTCAATAAGATACATATAAAGATGGCTATATTTAGCTTCACATAAGAAAACGAAATCAACATTTTTCGAAGAATCTGTTAACAGTTTCAATTTATCAATGAAAAATATTACATAATTCTGCATATTTCCATATTAGAACAAGATCAGTGAAAATGATACATGAATGTTAGTTAGATAGAAGGAAATTTTGTTTCATAGAAAATAAAATGAGCCCTCTATTGTTAAAGGGTGGAAGTGAACTCCAAACTCAACACAAAATTAAAAATGTCACTAAACAATTATCACTTATATTCTATGCATGCAAACTGTATATGAAATGGTTTCTAAAATGTTAACAGTGCCATTACTTGGCAATGAAGCTTTGTAACACACTGGTGCTCTATGGCCATAGCATCAATTTAAATAATAATCAAATCAAAGAGTAAAATATAATTGTAATATAAAAATAACAGCACACAAATTTCTTGTATGAATTTCCACCCACCTGAATTACCAAAACATTAAAAACAAAAAAATAAATCATTAATATTCAAAATAAGAAATAAAATTAAATCCTCTACAAGGAGTTTAACCAGTGTATAATTTATCTCCATAGCATGTTTGAAAGTTTTAAAGAGAATCACTTCCCTTAAGCAGTAGAAAATATTCATCCTTTATTAGCACTAAATCATTCATTTGTAAATCAGCATTGATCAAACAGTCTTTTGACCATGACTTCTAAAGTCACAGAAACCTGAGTAATTCACATCTTTTAAAAGAGTGGAATCTTCTTGGTTATAAAATTCAGCTTAGAAACCAATAAGAGAGTATTAAGTCAGAAAAACTACTTAAATCCTCAGATTAGTTTAATAATTGTTTATTAAAACCATTTTACAATACAAGGACTATTGTCAATGGGCCTCATAATTTTTAACCATGATCTTAGAACCTCAGGACCAAAAAGAACAGGAATTCAGTACTGTTTCAATCTCAGGCAAACTTGTGAAAAATTCTCTATGTGTAAGGATTGCAAGCATATAAAATATATTTCATAAAACTTCATTGATTTCACAGATACCTCCAAAATAGAATTTGAATGAAATTCAAATTCTATTTTTGGAATTTTTTTATGTATTAAACACGAACAATACTCTGAACATGAATGGATTAGTGTAGTGGTCCCCAGCCCCTGAGCTGGTCCGTGGATCAAAGTATACCGGGCTGCCCATGGAGCATTAAATTATTTCTATTTTATTTACCATGGAATATTTCTCTTGGGAGTGGTGCATTATCTCACATTATTCTCTGGTGTATTATCTTGAATTGAGCAATGTCTGTGCAAGAAGACCAACTGCTGGAAATTGCTAATTCGAGATAATAACTCTGCTGTTCTGGATTGGCATAGAGGAATACCCTGAAATTGCCACCACAGAACTTAAATCCCTATTGTATTTCTGACAACCCATCTGTGTGAAGCTGGATTTTCTGCAGTGACAGCAACCAAAACAATGGAATAAACTGGGCATAAGCAATACATTTGGGGTGTCATTGTCTCCTATCACTCCAAGATGGGACTGTATAGTTATGAAGAAATAAGCTCAGGTTTTTCACTGATTTAGTGTTCTAGTCAGTTAAAATATTAAATCACTTTATGTTCATTTTTCACTATAGTCGTATTTTATTTTGAAGTTATGTTTAAATACATTTAAATTAAAATGATTAAATCAAAACAATTAAAATATAAGCAATCAATTCCCTCCCCAACATCTTCATTTGCTCACCATTTAGCAAACCTCTCCAAAATGACAAATAAGTTTTAAGCGCAAAGATTGTAACATAGGACTGTACATATCCCTGTTTACAAATTGCTCATACTAAAAAAAGTTTAAATAACATTCAGTTTTCAAATGAATAATGATTTAAGTCATTAAATGGTTAGCAAATACAGAAATAAAATGTGTAAAAAAATACATTTAAACAAGAAATAAATAAAGTGTGTAAATACAAAATATATAAAGTATATGTCATTTATATACTATGCGCAACATTATTAAACATGTTCATATTTTGATATTTTCATGGATTTCTGCTTGATAACAAAAAACTCTCCAGCCCTTTCCCACTTGCAAAAGAAACTACCATCTCTAGCAGTAAGTACACGATTGTACCTTTTGTATTAAAAAGGTTAATAAGTCACAGCTATTTTAAAACAGATTTAAAGAAATTACAGGACTTTTTCTTTTTAACAATCTTTTTTTCTTGACACCAATCATTTAATTTATTAATTCTCGTCTCTGGTTTGTCTAATTATAATTAAATTAGTTTAATTGTTCAATTTGTTTTCACAATTCAACTGTCCCTAAGAAGGGAGTGAAAATCTTTTCCTCTAACTTTTGGGCACACAACCCAAAACTTCTAATTGAAAACTTATTCGATAATTGCTCAGTTAACTCCAACTGAATTAGGAAACTTTTGATTGTATCTTTCCTGGGCTTTCTTAATATTTCTATATAACTTAGCACTTCTGCTTCATCTCTCTAAAATGCTTAGAAAGCAACTTACTACTTCTTAAATTTGTGTACACTCATAGAGATTTGATTCAATAATATTTTTTAAAGCCATATGAAAAAACTATTAATTACCAATTTCACATTTTAAGAATGTTATAAATCATATATTAAAAAAAATTTTGTTTCCCCCCATAGTTTTAATGTTTGAGTTTTTATTCAATTTTTATCAATAAATAATTTTCCAATTATAGTATGGCATTTATAATTCAATTTAAATAAATTGATTGTAGCTATACTTATTAATACATTTAATTATGCTACTTTATATAATTTCTCAGTAAGCTGTACTAAGCCCCATAGGAAACAATTGATGATCTTTCTTCTCAGATTAATTTTAATTTCAGGTTAAGAGAATTATCAGGTTAGCAAACCCAATTTTCTAAGTCATTGTCACATAAAATGCAAGCTTGTTATATAATATTGTTTTTTTATTATTAATTTTGCTAGTATTTGCTATACAAGTAAATTAGCAAGCATTTGAGGCCTTGAACCCATGTTCAACAAAGTCCAATACACAATGAACTTTTATTCTGTGTGATGGTAGAACTTTCAACTGGACAATTTTTTGTTAATTTTCTCTAGAAAAGCAAACCACCTGAGAGTGTAGTTCCCTACAGAAAAGATTTTTAAATCAAACTCTCCTTATGTCACAATTGCTGGGAAAATAATTTTGTTCAACAATTATTAAGAATCAAATAATTGAAATTTTGATGGGAATTTAATACATGACTTTAGTCATTTTAATCAAGCCTTTTATGATTTTTACTTCAAATACATATACATTACACAGTATTAGCACCATCTCTTGGCATTCAAATGTTATAAAACATTAAGGATTGCAACATAAGATAACAAATTTCCTATTCCTATCATATTTTTTTAAATTTAAAGTACTTCTTTAAAAACTAATTCTAAATTTTGAAGAAAAAAAGTTGAAGCAAATAATCTACACCAGTAAAATAGTTTTTGAAGCCCAATGGCCAAGTGGTAGCAAGTTGCACTTCCACGCCACAAGTCTGGGTTTCGAATCCAGGGCTGGGCAAGGTCGACTCAGCCTTTCATCCCTTCAGTGGGTCGATAAATGAGTACCAAGATTGCTTTAAGAACTAAGCACTGGGGGTTTCATGTCAGATTGACCACCTGATCAGAACATCAGCTCTGCACCTCAGCACCTGTAAACTGAGTTGGGGACAATGGGCCTTGGTCCGCATAAGCTGTTGTGCCACTGAGTTTAGTTTTAGTCAAATAGTTTAACAGAATAAATAAGATTTGTTGTAAAATATATGGAAAAAAATCATCTTTGAGATATAATGGTAGGATGGTATTTGTTTTGCTGTAAAAGTATCTTTACAGAAGGTGTGGAAAGAGAAAAAAATGTTAAATATTCTCTTATAATACTCTATTATGCAATGTAATTTCTTAAAATATCACTTGTTCTGTATATTTACTGTAGAATTTAAAAGTAAATATAATTTAGTTATGATATTTTTACTTAAAAAATGCATGTATAGAAATTTGAAAAATGTAATGCTTACAGAAACACAGGAATAAAGTATCTACTGCCATTCCATATACACTGAAGAATGCAGAGGCAATCAAATAGGCTCCAAAGCCAATCACCTATAAGAATAAAAATTACATAAATACCAACTTTATTACAAAAATCATACATTCAAACAATTAACACTCAAATTGCAGTTCTAAAAATCTCACAATTAAAAAAATGGCATTTATTTCTAGTTTTCAGTTCCTGTAATATAATGATTAAAATACGATTACAGAATAATCCTAATAAGATTAGTTATATCAAAAATTATTATAACTCAAAATATTCATGCATTTGATGACAGAATACAAAAGTAGAACCTTGGATGACTGAAAAATTTTCGAACTTGCTAAATTGCCTTGCTCTGTTTCTTTACAAAGGTACAGTTTGTTAGCAGACATTGCTCCTATCTGATCATTCTGCTCAATTCCAAATGTAAACTATGGAAGCACATTTTTGATGGTATGTGATTACTTGTGTTCCTTTGGACCAATAGCTATTCTGAGGTTTAAATAACAGCCTAAGCCTATTTTAATGTGTTCCAAGATCCCATTCAATCAATGGTGAAGACAATTTTTCTTTGTGGTTGCCCCTGGTTTGATTTTTTCCTTTTTACTAACACTACTCTAAGTGGGGCTATTGTTGATGGACCTAGTAATTTTGAGCCTCGGTCAAGTAACAAGGATGGCATCTAAGTGGCAGCACATTCTCCAAACTTCCACACCACATGAAGATTTTGAACCACAACAGATTTAAGATGCATCAGCATCTTAACACTCAGCTACTACAGCCCTAAACCCTGTGTTGAAGTGGATGTATTTGTTTCAGGTGGTTTTATGGGAATGTCAAACAATTAATAGGTCAATTTCTTCCACCTTCATCCTTAACAAAATTGGGAAGTATTTTGCAGTATTCAATAGAATAATGTAGAAATGGTACAAAGTATTGCTATTTTAGTAAGAGACTATTTACATTTATTCAAAGTTGAATCATTGCAGTCTCTCCCCCCCCCCCATTATTTTTATAATGGGCGTCAACACTATATTTCTTCCATATATTTTGAATACCACATATACATAATAATTAAATTATAATCGCCTTGACTCAATCAAAAAAAGTACCTCCATCATAAGTGTAAGAAAAATTAAAGAGGAGTTTAAAATCTAAATTAACATAAATTGCTGAAACAGAAATATTGATTGAAAAAATACTTACAATTGGTGGAAGAAAATTATAATTCATTGGTGGAATGCCTTTATAAAACTTTTGTTCGGTACCAAAGAAGTAGAAGGCAACAGCAACTGAACAGAAAGAAAAAATAATCAGATTTAAAGAATGATTGAACTATTTTAAATTAACTAACAGCCTATGATCGCACAAAACATTTACATTAAAAATCCTCTTTTAAAAATATTTTGGGATACGTTTGAGACAAATATTAATGATATAAAAAGTATATATTAATAAGCCGAGAAAGTATAACAAACACACATTTTATTTAACTTTAAAATATTTTACAATATCAATAATGCCAAAAACTTTTTTGATTAAATATGAGTAAGTTGTATGAATCATTTCTTTTAGTAACAAATGCCTAAAAAGGATTTAAATGAAATAGCTATTATAGCTAAATAAAATTAAAGATATCAGAAATTGCCCTGAACAATAATACTATAAAGAAAATAACATAGCTGCATTAAACAATTTAAGGAAATAAGAATTTTTATATTGAATGACAAAAAAAAGTAAAATTCACAAAAATAATTAAAAACATGCTTTTAAAAGATATTAGTACTGCTACCAGGATTAAAAAAGTTACCAATAAGCAAAAACTGCAAGCATAATAAAGCATTTTTTTATTTTTCCTTTCACATATTAGTTTACTGAGTATCTAATACTTACACAGAATGCCAACACACACAATATTTTAAATAGTTACAATAATATTAATAAGCACAAAAATCAACTTATGAAATAAAATTAAAAAATTACAATTGCATTGATATATGTATACATACATATACAGTAGATTTTGGTTAACTGGGACTTAATAAAAAAATAACATTTTGTTCTGGTTAAGAAAATTTAAAATTTTTAAATTTCAAAAAGCATAAATTTTGTTTTAAAAACTAAAAAACACACTTTTATAGTTAATCAAACTAAGTGGCAACTTAATCTTTTAGCCACCAAATCTGGAATTAGAGACCAAATCTGGAAATGGGATCTGAAATTAGTTGCCAGATGTGGGATGGGATCTGAAATTGGGAAATTGTTAATCCTGATGATCCTGATCAGGACAAAGGAACAAAATTATTAAATTATTGTATTGTCATCGGTCTTGGACAAGTGAGCAAAATTTCGAATTAATCTGACTTTTTAAAGTGGGTAAAAATTGAGCCCAAAGATTTCTGTTACATACAACTGAAGCTTATAAAAGGGTATTAAAAACAGTTATATATTGGAACTTATCAACAAAAACTCAGTTCACTAACCTTAGTAAGAAAACAAAACACATGTGGGGAAACTGAATAACTTGTAGCTATGCAATTAAATTCTACCATTTTAAATGTTTCTAAAGACGCAATCTATTCATATGAATCATTGATTTAAAGGAAAGAGAAAGAAATAATAGATTTTTAAAGTAATATTTTACATAGATAACATATGAAATAAGTACAATAATATAAAACAAGAGTTCATCGACATTACTCTAAATTTAAAATTAAACCCACAACAATAACTAAATTATCAACGAGAAAATTGTATTAAAAAATTACTAATTGTCATAGACTGAACAACAAATAAATTAAATTAGTAATTTTGTGATAAATAGTAACATTTAATAGAAAAATCATTATCATCTATTAAAATGCATATTTAGTAAATAATAAAATATAAAGTATGAATTGAAGTTTTTTTTAATGAGTAATCATTTATCTCAATAAAACTATACAAGTTTAGATGTTGATAATCATATTTTAGTTTTTGAATCTATTATTTATCTCATTAACCAAAATCTATTGTATTCATAGAGTCCATAATGAGTTAAATTCATGACGGTCACATGATAAATGTAATCATGTGTTTTGCACTGAATTCAAAGTTGCCATCAGTCTTGTATTTGTCATTCTACTTGTAAAATTCAGATACAATTTCAATTTCAGTAAAAATGTTCAAGTATGAATGTTTCAAAAAGTATCTTAAAATTTTAAAAAATATACATATTATACATGTATTTTCAAATCAAGAGCATTTTATTTATCTATGTACATTATTACCGTTGACAAACATTTTTTTTTAACCCCTCAACTACAGAGGAAAAGCTAGGAAATTACTTCCAGTGCCACCATTTTTACTGATGGCACACATTGTTAAGCAGTTTATTGGGGGAAAAGAGGTGGCTTTTTTTCAACCTAAAAATTGTTTACTTTCACTTTAAAAAAGAAAAAATAAGGATAAAATAATAAAATGAAAATAAACAATTTAATGTCTAGAGTAAAGAATACAATTAAAAAATTACAACTTATCCGTTGTGATATATCCAGAAAGATGGTTAAAAACATAAACCAGCATCACATTCAGTGCATTGATAGAGAGATTCACAATGAATATTTTTCCTTGCACAAACATATTTTCCTATTGCACTTTTCTAAGATGTTAGTGGTACTGAAAAACTGCTTAGCTATGAATTTCCTCATATGTGGAATATACCCTTTCAAATTGCTTCCCCACCTTTTCTCTGAAATAAGTAAATTTCTTAGAAAATTCTCAGAAATTATCACAAAGCTGTGGAACTAGTTTTAAATAGAGCAAAACAATATAAAAAGTAGTCCTTTGAATGGATGAGTATACACGTCCGGGGCACTAAACCCAACAGCTGAGCAGGACATGTATGCATGCTGGTAGCACTTAAGAGGTTAAAAGAAAGTTTCTGTAAAAAGCAAAAGTTGGCAACAGTGAAGCGCATGAACTGATTGGCTGAAAACACATTATTGCATTTATCATGTGACTACAACATTACATGAGTTTAGCGCAATAAACCAAGCATTAAGTCTTCTTTTATAAAACAAATTACCAGAAACTGCAACCACCACAAGCTTTCCCATGAAGAGCAAAAAATCTGTTATTTTATCCAGAACAACAACACTGAAAATTTCAAAAAACCACATTAAAGACCAAGCATTTATTATTCTTCAGCAAAAATACTATTAATAAATGAAATAATCAACATTTTTTCATACATAACATACTAACCGCAATATATTTCTCATCAGCAGCTGAAATGCTTTTTTTGAAGAACTGCAAAAATTCTTGCCATATATTGCAATCTACAAATAGAATTAATTTTAAAAAACTAACTTGAAAAGCATATTTCAAAAAAAAAAAACTATAGAAAAGGGCAACATAGATTTGCTGTAATTAACATGGAAAAATATTTTTTAAAAGCAAAAAAAAAAAAAAAAAAAAAAAAAAAAAAATGTAACTTTCATAGTTTAAGAATTTAGTTTGCGGTATGATAATAATAATTTGAAATAAAAGTTTTAATAATAGGATTTATATTAAATTTAGCCTAAATTTCCATTCAAGTGCTTGACTTAGAATTTTTTTATACTTCAGATTGTTAAATTTATTTTGATTACATAAAGAAAATAAAAAACATTGTACTCTGATAAAAAAAAAAAGAGTATCAAGTACTAGAACTTTATAAAATCTATAATAAATTTAAATTAAATAAAACTTAAAGTATCAAAAAAGGCATTTCTCACAAAAATTATCATTAAAATGGACTGATTTGAATAATTCATGAAATTTGAAAAAAATTATTATTTTTATAGATTGAGATACAACTTAAATTAATCTTCTACATGAACTTAACTATATGGATAAAAACTACTTTTGAGAAATAGGGAAACTTACCATTATATAAGCATTTTTGCTAATAAATCTCAAAAATTTTTCCAAACACCAAAAGCAACACTTCATACAACTAAAAAAAGCAAATAAATAAATAATAATCCTTCATGTTACAAAATACATTAAAATATAAAGTGCAAAAAAAAAAAAAAAAATACTTCGTAATAAATTTAAAAAAACCTTTGATAGCTCTTCAAGAACGATAATAAGATATATAAAACGAAATATTTGAAATTATTAAACATTTATATTAAAAACATTGTTTTTATAATATTCAATTTCCAGAATAGTTAATACCTAAAATTTATATTTCTAATACATAAAATTTTTAGAAAATTATGATTTTAATTTATATGATTTTATATAGATATACATACATTATATAATTTCTATATTCATTACTAATATCACAAGTTATTTTGGAAATTTGATATTAAGCAATCAAGAAAGTCTTGTTTTTATAATATATAGTAATTAGAAAGAAATTGTTCTTCCATTTATATTAGCATGTGTTTTATTTTAGCTATTGAAAGAGTTTTGAATTGTTCATTTCAATTTGAAATATAATAAAAATGTAGGTTACAGCCAAAAACTGAATGCTGTGTTCTCTTTAACCAGCTCATTTTGTGTATTTGAGATTTCATGGCACAATAATAATATCATCCTGGCACACTGTTTATTTTGATAACCCCCTTACATTGAAATGTAGAACTATTCCAATAAAGTTCCATATTCTGAGGCAGAATTTTTAAGGCTTACAATTTTAAAACAAAAAATACTTTGTAGTCCTTGTTCAAAAGTTTAGAATTCAAACATTTATTTCATTGTATTTGCTAAACAGTACCATTAAAATACCTTTTTAAATTTTGTTGAAGTGTTCTTTTCATTTATTATTTTGAAAGAGTCTAGTTTAAAAAAACAATCTGTTTTTTTTATTTTTTTTTATGATTTTTGGGGTGAAAAGGAATAATACTTGTGAAACAATCATGTGTACTGAAAAAGTTTTTATTTCAAATAATATAATTATAAAAATTTAGCAACAAACACACACAAACAATTTGTACCTTTCCATTGTGTAAGTGTCTATTTTGACCATATTTATCACTGCCAAAAGCAAAATATGGAATTAAATTATGGTTGAGGTCTGACATCAAAACAGCGTAAATTTTTTTTCTGTTGAAATATATACTGGGAAGCTTCCTGGTGGTGAATGCAACATAAATCAAGGAATAAATGCTATTTGGTGCTCAATAAAATTAGTTGAAAATGTTGCTCAGAATATTACAGTTGATCCTTTTTTTTTCACAGATTAAATCCTTACTGACAAATTATTGAAGAAAAGACTAACTGTTATTGGAAATTTGCAAGAACAAATCATTAATCCCTCCTGAATTTCAATCCTCATGTGACAAAAAATGGTCACATGACCAAACCAGTCAAAAGAATAAGACTGGGATGATGGTATCATGATAGGAATATTTTACAAAGAAAGACAAGAAACCAAGCATAATTTTGCTCTTTAACCAAAATAAAGGTGGAGAAGATATGATGCATAAGCTAGCTGCCACTTATATATACAAAAGAGAAACAAGAAAGCGGCTAATGTGTTTATTTTATATTATTCATTTTTATATTATCATCCATCATATAATGGACACTAACTTTTAAAAAGATCTTGAAAAGCATTTTAGAGAGAAACAAAATGTAAGGTTAAAGAAAAAGAACATGTCAATAACAATGAGCAAGAAGTTACTAGCAGAAAATGATGAAATCTCAGATGTCAGCAAGATAGGTATACAGAGTGACCTTAGTGAGGATGGTGTAAAAAATGAGGTTCTAAGAAAGAAAAAAAACTCAGACCAGATGTGCATTATACAAGACATAGCTCTGACAAGAACATGTAAAGATTTATTGTAAATCTTGTGTTTTCATAAGAAAACATTATCAATAATAATATAATTACAATATGCAAATAAAAACTGCTATTAAAACTTAAAAATAGTTTCATTTGTTTTAATATTGTAAAAATCTTATAAGGAATCAAGAGATTGGTCAAGGGGGGGGGAAGGGATATTAAAATGAAGAAAATAGGGGAGGGGGTATGAATAAACAAAAATATACCTGCATTACAGTAGTAATAACTGATACATAAAATGGTTTATAAAGAAAATATTTCTCAAAGCTTAGAGTAAATATTTACTAACTGGGTCAATTAGACCCATACAAGCAAAGTATGACCTTTTTTCAACAAGGTAGGAAGGTTGAACATAAAGCTAAGTTTTATTGAAAGGTGAAATTTTATTTGCAATGTATTTTCATTAACATGTAGTTGTGTATGATCTAATCAAATACATTAAAGATAGAATTAACTTATTAACAGTATGTTATGATTAATATGACCATTTATTTTTTCCTCAAAAAGGGATAAATTTTTAGGTATTAAAGAAAAAACAATTCGACATAACTTTTATTTATATATGAAAAAAATAAACATGCAAAAAATAATTTATTCACACTTTTTAAAAGAACAAATTTGCTTAAGCATACCTACAGTTGATTTCAAATAAAAATAAAATGCTTAGCTGGAGGTATTTCAACGTTTATTCTAGTTTTATTACTAAAACTTTTAAACAACGTTTTATGTATTATCGCAACTGTATTGGCGACATTTATATAAAACAAGAACGATTGCCAATTCAGCGCATACGACATATGTGAAATAGGGATTGCCAACTTGGTGAGTGAACTTGAACGTTGGCAATGATTTAGTGAAATGTACAATGGTCACTAGTGGTTTTCTGACTGATTACCACATGTGCCATAATAAATTGAACATACCTACTTGCTATTTTCAGTACACAATATAGTCACATTTTTTGAAAATAACAATATTAATTAATAATTTTTCAAAGATTTTTTTAAAACAAGTTGCTAGTGGAGATTTTTTTTCTTTCTGAAAATGGGACATTTTGACAGCTCTTGCAGACAATTAGAACTTCAAAACTGGTTGTATAATCATGTTAACTGTGATACCAATCACATATGCTTAAATATTTTATTACAATAGATTTTTTTATTAAAAAGAAAGGGTATTAATTTAGTAATGCTAATTTGATTTGAATTCAATACATTAAAAAGTTTTTTGAAAACAAAACACTTCAAATGTAGTGCACAACTTTAGTAATGTTGCAAATAAGCAACTTGAATAAAACTTTTAAAAATAAAAATAATTCTACGTAACTGTCATAAAAAGTTGCCAAAATTCATCTTAAAAATTGAGGTATAATTTAAAAATTCAAATAATAAAGTTATAAAGGTATATTTTTTTTTAAAAAAAACATTACATATTAATTCATGAAATATAAATCTGTCTAATAATTTCTTACAATTTTGTGCCAGCCACTTCAGTAGCAATTTCAATTATCTGTATATATGAGCATCAAAAACATGTAACATAATTCCATTCTTCACTATTTTAAAGGAGAATTAATATAAATTAATAACTTCTAACTTTTTTCAATAGATTTTTTTAATTCCACCTATATTGACTACTGTTATTCAATTTTAAAATTTTTATTTCTTCTATTAAATTATACAGAGACAGCATTGGATAATTTCTAGAAAGAGATAAGAATATAATATTGTAATCATAACTTATGGATAAAATATAAGAAATAAAATGCTCTTTGGCACTTGGGTACAATGAATTAATAAAAGTATTGGGAAACTTACCATAATATAGCTCTGGTACATGGATTGTCATATTTCTTGCATTTTTTGTCGATGTATTCCAACATTACACGGATCATTCGAACGATAGCAATTAATAGAGATCCAAATGCAATAGAACCTAAATGGTAGCTAAAAAGGAAAAGTTTTTTAATTTACATGTCATAAAACATTAATATTTTAAATTGATATGAATACAATTTTAAATTTATTTGATAATACATAAAGAAATTTGTAAGAAGAAAACTCAACGTACACAAGAGAAACAAAACCACACCAGTATTAATTATAAATTCAAAACCATTTTGAACAGTATCTTTTAGAAAATACAAATATTAAATTCAAAAATCACTCATATTTTTCAGCCAGTAAAAAAAGTATATTACAGGGCAGTAATTGTAGTTCATGCATGAGGTTGTATCCTATATATTTATTTCTTCACAGATTTATACTTTCATGATATAATTTTTTAAAAATGAAAACAATTTGATTATATTTAGCTTTAAAAACCTAGTAATTTAACAATATTTTACTATAAAAAATATTATGTACGAGGGCGGTCCGATAAGTACTTAGCCTACAAATGAAAAAACAAATATTTTGAAAAACATGCAATTTATTTTTCAATACAATCTCTTTTTAGTTCGATACACTTGACCCAGCGATTCTCCAACTTCTTTAAACTGTCTGAAAAAAAAGTTTTCTCAAGGTCTGCAAAGTAGACCTACGTGACAGCCATTACTTCCTCATTCGAGTGAAATTTCTGCCCGGAGAGTGACATTTTCAAGTCGGGAAACAAATAGAAGTCGCACGGGGCCAAATCTGGAGAATACGGTGGATGGGGCAGCAGTTCGTAGCCCAATTTGATCAATTTAACCGTGGCGAGTGCGGAGGTGTGAGTCAGTGCATTGTCGTGGTGGAAGAGCACTTTTTTCTTCACCAAATGGGACTGGTTTTTTTTAATTCGGCATCGAATCGGCTAAAAAATTCGACATAGTATGCCCTGTGATCGTTTTGCCCTTCTCCAGGTAGTCAATGTATATCACACCTTGCAAATCCCAGAAAACGGTAGCCATTACCTTTCCAGCCGATGGGACAGTCTTCACCTTCTTTGGAGCAGGTTCACCGGGTAAAGTCCATTGTTTCAACTGTTTCTTGGTCTCTGGTGTGTACCAGTGGATCCATGTTTTGTTGACGGTCACATAACGATGCTAAAACTCCTTTGGATTGTGCTTAAGCATCGCCAAACACTGCTCTGAAGCGGTCACATGGTTGCGCTTGTTATCCGGAGTGAGCCAACACGGCACCCATCTTGCTGACAGCATTCTCAAATCCAAAATTTCATGTAGGATATGTGCCACACAGTCTTTTGAGATGCCTACTATCTCAGCTATCTCGCACACCTTCAATCGGCGGTCTGCCAAAACGAGATCATGGGTTTTCGTTCCGTTATACTCCGTCGTTGCTGTTTTCAGGGCACCTGGGCGTGGCTCATCAAAAACCGACGTACGACCATGTTGAAATTCGTTGAACCAATTTTTGACCATCGCTATCGAAGGAGAAGTGTCCCTATACACTGCATCCAAATGCTCTTTGATTTCACAGTGAGATTTCCCTTCCAAAAACAAGAATGGAATCACCGACCGATATTGCTACTTTTCCATTTTTTTAAAATTAACGCACACATTTGCTTTCATACGCTCTCAAAACAGAACTACAAATCCGATCCGGCTGAAATTTTGTCAGTAGCCATCTACAGGAAGGTACTACACTATAGTGTATTTCTCTTGCGATAGTGGCACAATCTGGCAGTGAGGCTAAGTACTTATCGGACTGCCCTCATATTTCCTTGAAAGATAACCTATCATATAATCAATTTAAATAAATTAATGAAAATAATTGTCAAATCATTTAAATTAATCTTGGTACATACCGAATACATCTGTATGTTCCACCTCCAATAGCACAAATTGGAATATTCTTTGTTTTATCTCGAGTCCAGTAATAAGAAGCAAAAGCTCCAGAAAGAGAGACTTGGCCAACACCTACGCAGAAAAAAAGTGCCCAAAAGAGTCCAAAGAGATTGTAAAACTGACTAGAATATAAATTATTCTTTAGGCCATAAGTATGGAACAAACATTTAATTCCTTCTCCAGTAGTATTGTATTTCTGAAAATTGAATATGAACATAATGATAAATCAATCAAAAAATATTTAAAACATTTAATGAAAATTTAACGAAAATAATTTTGCAAAATTACCAGGAGGTAAAACAGATATATGGAATACATGAAAAAATTCTAAAATACTTATGTTTAATAAAAAGTAAATTAAAAACTGATACTCTATGTTTTAAAGAATCAACTTAAAAGTACATTAATTACTGATTAAATTACAAAGTAAAAAAAAAATTATATGCATTTTTATTTATTTACTCCTTACAAAACATCTAAATAATTTACTACAGACTGATTCATACGAGTATATCAGAAAAATCAGAAGCAATAAAACAGTATTTCTCAAATGGAGAAACTTGGCAATTCCCATAAAGAAGTTTACAAGCATATTTAGCAGAACTAAGCTCTTATAATATTTTTAGAAAAAATTAATAGATAGTAGTATCTCTAAAATCTGGAGAACTTTGTATTGATATATAGTTGCTTATATGTATACAAATATATAAACACCTTTTCCTTGACTTATGATCATAAAAAAAAGTTTTTACAACATTAACAGGACAGTGTTCACAATTATGTACATAGTCGGGGCCATGGGTAGCCTAGTGGTTAGAGCATCGGACACCAGACTGGAAGACCTGGGTTCGATGCCTGATATCACCAAATACCCTCTGAGTACACATGGATAAGTGCTCATTAAATCAGTGGGTTCGAAAGTATTGTGGACGGTCGTAGCAGCAACCACGGGTGAAGGGAGCTGGAGAATATTTCCCTCCCCTCCAGTTCCATGCCTAAATTGTGGAGGTGGAGATAGGTGGTGTCGCCATCTATTGTGTACGAGCTGAGCTAAATTGTATTGTCACCTGCACGGTGCTCAAAGCTAATGACAGGCATACACCTAGCACCTTGCCACGATGAATTTGCGGGCCTCGATCTGACACCGTCAGACAGGTGGCATTAGAAACAACAAATACATAGCGTTTATTCTTCATATTACCGTAATTTTGCATGTATAGTCCACACCATCGTAAAGTCCGCAGACACGATTTTATATAAAAAAATTTCAAAAATCATCAGATAGTCCGCGGACTATACGTCCGAAATTACGTTATTTTAATACGGCAATATTAATGTATTTTAGAAACAAAGAACTAAGTATAAATAGAAAAAAAGAACTTCCTTACTAATATATTTTCAGAAATAAAATGCTAAATACAAATAAAAAACAGTGCTTACTAATTAATCATATATTAATTAATCACACATTCTACTACATTAACGAAAACCTTCAAAGTCCGATTAATCGGTATCAGAATTAAACAGTTCTAATATATTTTCGGGAAGAGTGTCCGAAAGTTCATTTTCAGCATCACTATTTTCACTGTCAGTGATTTCCTCGCTTTCACTAACAATCCCGGCTTTTATAAATCCCGATCAGATGGTGGACACTTTAACACTTTTCCAGGATTTATCGACACATTCGGCAACTTCAGTGTATGAAGCGCGTCTCATATTTCCTCCTTTTGGACAAGTATGTAAACCTTCTGACATCCAGTTCTCCCAGCAAGCACGTACGTGGGACTTGAAACTTCTGTTCACGCTAATATCCAGAGGTTGCAGGATTTTTGTTAAACCTCCTGGAATAACGCTAAGTTCAGCACTGATGTTTTTTTTTTTAGCTTCCGCCTTTACACTGTCTTTTATGTGTGTCCTCATGGAATCCATAATTAGTACTCCTTTGGAATTGAAAAAGGCACCTTCTCTCTTCTTCCAAACTTCTTGAAACCAATTGAGCATAATGTCCTCGTTGCACCAACCATTTTCATTGCACCGTATTACGACGCTTCGAGGAAAATTTTCCTTGGGAATTGTTTTTCTCTTAAAGATTAAGAGTGGCTTCAACGTTGTGCCGTCAGCACAGCAGGCGAGCATCACTGTGAAATTGGTCTTTTCTTGACCAGTTGTTGTTATTGATATTACTCATTCGTTCTGCACTATGCTCTATGGTTTATTATTGATACATACAAATGTTTTCTTGGAATCTAGCGCTTTTTTTATATTTGATCATCGGCAGTTCACAACAGCGTTTTTTTTAAAATTTCGACGATTTTAACCATGAACAACCAGCGTATTATTCACACTGGTGGATAGTCCCCAGCTTCAAAAATTCGCATTTTAAACACAGATAGTCCGCGGACTATACGCACGAAATTACGGTAAGCACAGTAACTAATGTACAGAGAGAATTCTTATGTTTTATGTACAACTTTTATAAACCTTTTGAATGCAAATAAAACAAAAATGTGAATCCTTCCACATGACCAGCTTGATTTGACTTGTAAGTCAATGAAACTATTTCTTCATGGTATTAGTAAGAGTTTAATATAAGAAAAAACTACATTTACAAAAGCATTAAACTGTTCAAAATGACATGAATAAGCGAAATAAATGAAAGGTCTCTTTAAGAAAGAAACCATTTTTTTTTAAAGAGACCTTTTGTAACACTTATGTCTTCATTTATAAGTAAATAATTTAAACTTTTCAGGGAAAAATTTCAAAAAAAATTATGTGATAAGAGAAGTTTTTAAATAAAAAATAATAAAATTACAAAAATATATAACAAGAAAAAGAGGAGCTTCAATTTGTGAGCTTCATGTGACTCATCAAAAATTTGTAAAAACTTATCACAGTAGGACCTCTACTAAACAAAAACGCTAAATCCAGTAAAAAAGTTTGTTTTATGGGAAATTCGTTAGATTCATCTTTTAACATACTTTAACCCTTTGAAGCGCTGAAAAATAAATTCGCTGAATTTTTCAAAATAAAATTATAAATGCAATGTATAGAACCTAAGAACAGAGAAAATACCTTTAAAAAAATTACAGTACATTTGACCAATCTTAATTCATCTCATATAAAATCCTTTTAATTCATCATCATGCCTTTATGTCATTATTTGGAAAACCAGATATTTTCAAAGATAAGACAGATGAATATAGTTAGAAAGAAAATATCTATTGATCACATATCAAAATATTACTGAAATATCACATGAAGAATTAGCACACTGAGGATTGCAAATATTCTCATGAAAAAAAAATATTGAAGTTATTCTGAAAAATGTCAAATATCCTGCTAATTCCAAGTTGTGTGTGTTCTATTTATTCTTATAATTTTATTTTAAAATTCCTGAATTAATGAAATTAAAATTAATTATATAAACTGTGTGGGGGTACTAAAAAAACCAAATTAATTTTTTGGTGGGCAGAATTTTTGTAGCACCATGTTTTGCCACTAGGAGTTTACAGAGCTAACATTCCAGAGTCATTAAGCTGAGTACCATCAGCTAAGAAGGTAAGACCTAGTTTTGGAGACTTTATAGTGACCACTGTTTTATGTGATTGTCGTTTTTGCAATGGCTGATTTTCATGAACAGCGGGCAGGGGTGAAATTCTGCTTTTTGGAGGAATAAGTGAAAAAAAAACTCTTGAAATGTAAAAATGGCATCCAAGAGGATGCTACAGGGAAACTCAAGTACTTCAGTGATTTTCTCATTTCAAAAATAGTAAAATGTTAATTGATGACAAACCTAGTTCTGGTCACCCTTCCCCAGACCAAGCAGAAGAGAACGTGAAACAATTCATGAAAAATCATCAAGGATTGACGACAAACCACTGAAGAAATTGCGGAGCTGTCAGGAGAGACTTTTAGTTTGTTTCAGCGAATATTGACAACACCTCTGCTCACACAGCCCTGTCTATACAATAATTCATTATCATAAAGGGTATCAGCAGTTTTTCAACCCCTCTATCCCATTCTCACTGGACATTGCTCCATGCAACCTTTTTGCTTCCTCGAATGAAAAGAGACATGAAAGGAAAGTGTTCCGATGATGTTACTAAGGTGAAGGAAAAAAACAGGTGTTGTCAAGCCTCACAAAAGAGGAATTTAAACAATGTTTTTAAAAATGGGATGAAAGATTAGGTAAGTGTATTAGTGCACATGGAGAGTACTTTAAAGGGGGTTGAAGGCTGGTCCTTACAAATTGAATGTAAATAAGTTTTAAAAAAATAATTTCTTTTGGATACCCCTTGCATTCATTCTAATCTTTCTTTTTTTGGCTAATAAACTATTTTTAATGTTGTACTTTACGTGTGGCTTAAAAATAACGTACTAGTTAAATGTGATCGAGAGAAGTGAAAAATTTATAATTAATATATACAGATATTGGTTCAATTTATATAAAGTTTTGATTTGTGGTTAATTATGAACCAACTAGTATTTTAACATTTATAAACATACTTTAGGATTACACATTGTTCCATTTTTTAACTGGGAGCCAGCTGGAACATCTGCATAAACAAAAGAAGCTTTCCCTGATGATGCAATATACCTATAGTAATTAAGGAAAGTAATCTTTTTTTTTTATAAAACTCACAATATTAAAAAAAGGCAAATAAAAATCCCCTTTGCTTTAACTTTTTTTTTCGATAGCAAATAAAAAATTTGACATTACATAACATGCAACTCTGCACTCTTACATTTAAATACACTTGAAGGATTTTTTAAATTTGTCCTCCAGCATGTCAAACATTTTTTTGTAAGATATTGAATACAAAAAAATATATATATGTTCTTTCAACATACACGTCAAAACTGTCTTCTTTAAAATGATTATATAATAATGAGTGCAAGATCTTTACAAAAGTCAATTCTTGAAAAGGTGATGAGTAATAAAAATAAAACATTCTTTTAAATTTGATCTTTTTAACAAAAAATTATCAGAAACACATCATTGACAACATTTTAGAGGAAACTTCAATTTTAAGACAAAAGAAAATGCATTTGATCAATTATAAACCAAATAAAAAGGTGAGTTTTAATAATGAAAGTACCGATAAAGGAAGTTTTTGTGAAGTTGATGAAGTTGTGTTGACTATAAAATAATTAAAAAGAAAACTTAATAAAAACAAAGGATACAAAGCCACAGCAGTCCAAAATGCAAAGATTCCAAGCATCAACAGGTATGGAAAAAGAGGAAATAATAAGGTAGATGGCATTGAACCAACTGATCTAAAAAAGAAATATACATTCAGTTTTACTGAAGCAACATCTATTTGAAATTTACACACAGGATATAATTTTTTCAAGCCACACAATTTCTAAAAAAATAATTAAACAAATAGCAAAAACTTCAAATGACATTAATGTAAGATATCTAAGACTCTTATTTTAATACACATTTAGAAATTCTAATAAAAATTAATATGAAATACTGCTACAAAAATATATGAGTTCATTGTACTAAAAAAGAGGGTAATATTTGCATCAACAGACTATTAACCAAGAAGGCAATTTAAATACCATCATAATTAGTAATTTATTTCAAGAAATAAAACAAAAATAGAATACATTATTTTAAAGGCATGAATAAATTATGAACAAAGCAGCACAGCCTCAATTATTTAAATACTTATGTATTTGAAAAAAATCTTAAGATTTAAAAAATTTTCTGATGTGACAAATTTTGAAAAAAAAAACAGACACAAACTTATACATTTTTTATGCAGGGTGGGGCAAATAAAAGTAGCCAAAAGAACAGAGTGCCAGCTTACAAAGAAACACTGTAAAGGAAAGGAGATGGTTCATTAACTTGCTTAAAGTAGATGTTGTAAATAACTACCATCCATCTCTTGGCTCTTTTAAAAACTGATCAGCATGTTGAAGGAGGCAGATCAAAGCTGGACGTGGTACGGAGGTCTGTTGCAATAGGCGTATTGATTTGTTACGACTCTGAAAGATTTTCCGGTTAACTGCATCCATATTTTATGGTATTCGAATACATTTTGGAATGTTTTTTTTCAGATCCTGTCTGATTCCATTTTCTGACTAATCATTGCATGGCACTCTTTGCAGGCATTTTAACATCTTTAAATTCATGAGCAAACAAACTAGTACACTCTTTCCACAAATTTGTTTTAACGCAACTTTCCACAACAAAAACCTTTGCTGCACTTGTAAGTATCATTATCCCACTCACAGTGACATAACCCACACTAAGATTTGAACCGTTTCGATCACTTGGCGTGCACAGCACATTCACGTTCAATCCTATCTACTCATCCAGGCCACTTTCATTTGCCCCACACTGTATAAATCAAATTAAAAAAATTATTTCAAACTGTGATAAAAATAATAAGTCCATACTATTAGATAAATATAAAAGTTCCATCTTCTTTCTGTGACAATGAAGTTCAAATAATACAAAATGTATATAACCAAAGAAACTGCACATTTACCATCATGACCCCTTGAACTCCTTTTGAGAGATGAATCGCTAGTCAATAAAAGTCTTAATGTTGGAATGAAAAATGACTTGGATGGTAAATTTCACATAATATAAATCAAAGATTTTTATTGAATGAAAGAGTTGGTCAACACTCAAAACTGGTGATAGTCAGTAGGTTAAAAATTAGGAGAATAGGGAAGGTAAGGTAGAACCTCCCAAGCAAACTCTTTTATTTTATTGACAAGTGATAAGCCATAAAAATAAGATAGAAGAAAACAAAGAATGGAACCTTGATTACTGTGATGGAGTATAACAAGCCCATTAACACAGATGGGCCATTTTGTGAAAAATGCAAATTTCAACTTTCCATTGACTAGGTGGAAGAACTTCCCAATGAATTATTCTCTGTAATTCTCAACACACACTCAACAAAACATTATTGGTATGAAATTCAGATTTAGACACTGTGCAATTAATTTAGAAATCCAACATACAATCTATCAATGCTTTACGTTATGATCTAATTTTTCATTCGTTACAATCCATTTCAAGAATGACTTGTTTTTGTAGTGGAAAAGCAAAGAAACATAAGTAGATGCTGCACAAAAAAAGCTGGTGTGGAACTTAATGATCCAACCCATGAAACTATGTTTACAGTTGTTTTTTGACTGTTAGTGAAAATTGAAGCTTTCAACTAATTCTGAAATTCACATTATTTTTACGGTTTGATCAAGAGTCTCTTAACAAATGAAATATATCCCCACCTAGCCTCCTCTTAACAGCTTCTCTATATCTTCCCTGAGTAACTGAAATCACTGATGACCCATGTGCTACCATCAATTACAGCATCTACATAAACTTAATAATTACAGCAAAATATTATAGCTGCATTTGTTGCCTCATGCAACAATTTCTCATGCAAGCTATATCAATTGCCCCTTATGATTTCCAAAATGGTTTTACAAATGCTGTACTAACAAAAACATAGTGCATTTATATACTAGGTATCTACGAGTTTCATTGGCCAATGATTCCAGCTATTACAACACAATATATGGCTCTGGTTCAACAGGAAATTCTCATTACCAAAAAACAAGTAGGACTTTTGCATGTACCTGATTTATCCAAGACATGTCCAATTTCTTCAGTGGAAGAAATTTAAAATAATATAAGTCGTATGAAATACAATAATGTACTAACAGTCACACATCTGTAATGAAGCCAATGTATAATTTTTATTTGAATATAATATAACTTAACTCAGTCATGCAACAGCCCATGAGGGCCAAGGTCTACTGTGCCCATATTTGTTTGCATGACCTTGGGTACTGAGGTGCACAAGCAGATGTGGTGTGGAAGCGCGATTCAGCCACTGGGCTTGTAAATATAATATATCAGCAAAGAAATTTAATCACATTCCCGTTACTCTTGAATTTTGAAAATGTGCATGCATACTGAAAAATTTGTTATGGTTTTATCAGAGAAACAAATACAAAATTAATGCTGATATCAGTTTATTTAGGCAGTTAACTCGTTCAGGACCGGAGGTTTTTCCTGCAAGAATAACTCCATTTAAAAGTTCATACAAAATCATTGCTGTAAAAAATACAGCAAAATGTATAGCTTATAACAATTCCGTATGTTCCAAATTCAGATCACATTGGTGTGATGACGGGCCTCAGAGCAAAGAAAATGCAGCCTCACATATAATACTGAGTTCCTCAAAGTGATCATGGTCCTGAACAGGTAAATACAATAATAACAATTTAAAATATATTTATCCTTACCTACTGGCCTCTTTAATAAGAGCAATGGCAATGACAATTCTCTTCCTTAAAAAGACTAAAATTAAGAAGAAGATGGCAAAAAGAACTCCAGTAACTATGGCTAAAATTAAATTAAACAAAATTAAACATTTAAATAAATTTAACAATCAATCCTTTCAAAAAATTTTAATAAAAAGTTTTTCAGTCAGTTCTAAATTACTCATTTTTTAAAAGATACGAGCTGAATAATACAGGAAACAAATTAATTAGAATATTCTATTTATTCTAACTTTTTACATCTAAAAATTTTTTCTTTCTAACTCGAACTCCTTTGCTGTAACCGGATTGGATAGGTATCGCCACTCCCATAATGAAAACTTTTCTCGCAAGATTTTATCATCAATTCTTAACTTTAAATTTATAATTGCAATTTTATTCATATCAAAATAACTTTTTATTATTAATATATATTTGTTATATTTTTTTTTTTTTTTTTTTTTTTTTTTTTTTTTTTTTTTTTTTTTTTTTTTTTTTTTTTTTTTTTTTTTTTTTTTTTTTTTTTTTTAAATTTTTTATTTAAAAAAAGGCAATTTGAAAGCATTTTAACATCATGAAATGAAATGAAAGTACAGAAGAACTAAGTGCCCTCTTATCCTAACTAACTACAATTAGAATATTAGTATAATAACGAGAAATTAGCATTTAAAACCCCCCAACTATTGCAAAAGTGGTTAGCATAATTTTTAGCTCTATCTGCTATTTCATCCAATACCATAAGATTACACAAAAAAAGTATTAAAAAACAAGTTTATTTTTAAGGATATAGAATACTTTGAAAATAAGGAGTCTACTAAAGTTTTTACTTCATTGACAATCCAGGTTCTTTACAACTGTACTTTTATTTTAATGATTGTATAAGGCTGATTAATGCATCAGGTAAAGAATTATAAAAAGTCAATTTTAAAAATAAAATTTAACTTTAATTAAATGGAATAAACATTGGCTGCATTAAAAACCATTGAAAATTCTTAGTTAATAAGAAATCAAAGAAAAATTTTGCAAATTCCAAACACAATAAAAAAAAGTAAATATAAAACAAAGCTTTGAAGCTTTTAAGTCTATTTTCTTTTTAAAATATACTAAATTTAATTATAGAAATCTTTGAATTTTTTTTAATAATACACTACAAAAATGAACTTTTTGAATAAGCTCAAAATTGCTATTTGACAAAATAATTAGAAATATGTATCCATAATCTTAATTTAATTTTGAAATATAAAAAAAAAAGTCCCCACATAACTGAATTCACTTAGTAGGTGAAGGAATTTCAAATATTTTGCCCTGAATATGTATTTAAAAGCAGGTTTCAACTATACCTTTTTGATACTACAACAGAATCAATATAATAAAAAATTTTAACATGGCAGGTACTTTTTCATGTCAAATTAAGTTGAAACAATTACACATCCCCGTCCCCCTTTAAAAATCTTTAATACATGATGAAATGTGATTTTCCTAAAGTTTGGTTCAGAAGCAAGCATAAAAATTGTATTTTTCCAGTTTGGAAAAATGAATTCATTTTGATCATTGTTTAAGTGCATTAAGAATAAATTTTATTTCAATATTGCATAAAAGAATGTAGTTTTTACTTTTAACATTATTTCCTTCAGAAGTCTTAAATAATTTTACAACAAACTATTTTTAATTAAATAATTTTTTCAAAAAAAATTAAGTTCTTAAACAAAATATCAAGCTCCATATTACAAATCTATCTGTGTCTACTTTTGCATTTAGATTTGTCGAAAACTGTAAATCCCTAAATTCTTTAGAAAATTTTCCAAAGAATATTCCACATTCAACTTCTTGAAACTACATTTCAAAACAGTTTCTATTTGATATACAATTAAAATATCAACTTTTATTTTCCGCTGATTAACACCTATCTGCTATCAGACAAAAAAAAAATAATACTAATATTTAAGTCTTGTATATAATTATAAAAATCTTGTATCATACTTGATTAAAAAAATATAAATTAAATAATTCTAAAAAAATACTGCCAGAAAACAATTCTGCTACAAAAAAATTCATAAGACTATACAACATAGTAAATAATTACATTTTAGTAATGACTTTTCTAACATTTCAAAATATTAATGAGACAGGATACCCATACATTAATAACCATTATTTTATTCTTTAACTCAATTTACCATATATTCCTTTTAATAAATATTGCTGTAAATATTTAAATAATTTTCAACAACAAAATTAAATTTTGAATATACTTTACTATTAATCATTTTTTTTTAAGTATTTAGAACAAGGTTGCGAATGAGTGGATATTAACGTCCCACTGTTCAGTTACACGAGGGCTTTTGGGGACGGTCCGCCTAATTTTGAACCATGGTCAAGTGACGCGGACGACACCTGAGCTGGCACCCCCTCTCCTAACTACCACACCACACCAACGGGAGGACGTTTGAGCTCTCGACAGATTTAATGTGCATTGCTCCCCTACACGGCGGGTCTTCAGTGGTACTGGGATCAAACTCATGACAGGCTAGCCACGATCCGATGCCTAGACCACTTGGCTACCACAGCCACTAGAACAAGGTTGCTACCAAACCAATTTTAATACAAATACTTATTTATATTGATTTAATATTTAAATGTAAATTATATACATATTTAAACAATATATCAATAAAAATGAATGAAGAACTACAGTGGTTTTGATTTAAACTTACCAAAGGCTAACCAAGTATCTTGTAAGGCTAAGTAACTCTTAAAATCAAAAGTGATTGTTAACTTGGCATCCGATCCAGGAACATTTTTTAAACTAAGATATTTTGTTGTACTGTAGTAACAGCCTAAAAAAATTAAATTACTCTAATCAGTTAAATTTGAAAAAGCATGAGAAAGCATTGAAATAACTAAAAGATCACTGAAATTTTTTAAAAATATGTATGAATAATTTTTTTAAAAACTGTTACTCATTTACTATTCTGAATCAAATGTGCACCTAGATTTATTCGAGTCAAAGCACAAAAGAAGTCTGTATATATTAAACAATATGATGCAAAAGAAATATCTTATTTGCATTCATTTCAATTCTGAATGATTGCATACTTTCAGTTTCCAAAACTTTGCAATTTTCTTATTACTATTCATTCTTCAATTTTCGAGGTTATAAGTTCTGTTTCCTTTTTCAACAGAGTCATTAATGACTTATTTTTATTGACAACATGTTTCTAGATAACCCGGAATAATAAGTTGAAAGCCACAAATAAATTAAAAGAATTCTAGTAAAACTAAAAATGGATAAAACAATTTTGAAAACTAACAAAATTATATCAAAAAAATAAATGCATTGAAATGTTTTATTTTACAGTAAAAATATTTCAGAAGGGTGAGCGAGTGATTTTGGGGTTTATTGGCGCAAGAGCCGATTTCGGCTATACTGCGTCAAACATTTGTTTTAATATCTGTGGTCTAGACGGGAAGAGAAAGAAAAAATGAATTGAATGACAAGAAAGAGGGTCGAAAATAGAGAAGGATCACTAGGGTACCACGGGTTCGTGAAGCCCGTGTTTACCAAAGACAGTAAAACCTGTGGGAAAAGGAATATTTCAGAAGGTAATTTCTTTTTTTCAAATACTTATTGGTGAGAATCCAATTCCATATAAAATATTATTTAAATGACTTTCTGTGATATATATATATATAAAATAAATTATTGGATCATATTAGTTAGTACAGAAATTGTCTTAATCAATCCTTAATTACCAGATATGTCACAAAAAATAAGTCATGAAATAAATCATTTTAACAAATAATTATTAAAACTACAAAAGAAAAATAATATAAACTTAAAAAACTTATTTACCAAACCCCAGGAAAGCTAACAAAAGCACGGCACTCAACCAAACCATTAAACCAGCTAACCATCGCATAAGTACAATCCATACCAAAGATACAACCATAGATAAAATAAGACCTCTGCAAAAGAAAAATTAATAACATTTTTGTAATATAGTTTTATAAATAATATTTTTAATTCTAGTTATAATGCATATTAAGTTTAGTTTGATTAAACTGTAAAAATGCTTCGGAACATTCAATATGAATGCAGTAGAAAAATAATCTTTTCATAATGCCTAATCTAATGTCATAATCAGAATTTGTAAAACAATATTTCTTCTTATCTTAAGAATTTTATTTCTTGATTTGATTTTTATTACATTTATTAAATTAAGAAATAGCTATATTTCTGTATTAAAATATTACAGACTTCTTAAATTAATTTACTGTAAAATTGGAAAAATTCTGCTAAATGTAAAATGGGATTATTGATTAAACATTATTCTTCATATAATTACATCTGCCCCCACACAAAATACCTAAAACTTAAATTATCAATTAACCAGTTAACTGTGGAACCCCTGTTGGAGAGTGTGCAACTATGTATTTCACAAGTATACTCGTCAATCACAGAGTGTCGCTATTAAAATATTGGATCAAAAAGATGAGTTTATTTTATAAAAATTTGCCAGTTTTATTACTAATACTTATTTATTTGGTTAACAAATATGTATTATATACGTATTACTCAAATATCGCATTTGTCCCATGACTGACCATACTTGAAGGAACCCTATTATAAATCAAATTTCCGACTTTTGCCTTTGCCTCTTTAAGGCTGACATCTAAAAAACATAATTGCACATAAATAAATTCGTTATGCAAACTTATATGCTGTTTTAGCCAATGCATATGCAAAAGCATGAGTTAATCTTAAATTTTGCATATTTTTTTGTTTTACTCTGAACTGGCCTCAAAATATTCTAAACATCGTGAAATTCGTGAATATGTTTTACTTTTTCTTAAAAATTACAATTTAAATTGCAATTGTCACTCCTTTTACGCATGACACAAAATCCTGCCACTTCTACATGATGAATATACTCGTCAATCCCAGTTAACTGGTTAAGAACTAGTAAATGTTTGGTTGTTTTAGAGCTAAATAAGGCCCTTAAAAACTTAAAGCATGTCAAAAATCATGAATTAAACAGGAAGACTGTCCAATCAACATTTATAAATTCACAATTGAAAAATTGTGAATTTATAAATGTTTTCAAAGCACACATACAAAAACTAGATTCACACATGCTAAGAATATTGGAACAGTTCCCTTATGAAAACTGGTACCAAGTTTAGGTCTGACTCTGACTCCTAAGATAGCAATATACTGGTGGTTATCAAAATAATAGAAACACCTTAGATTTATAAGGAATCCTTTATTAGTACAGTGTCAGACCACACATTTGACTAGTTATACAACTTGGATTCTCCCCTAGGAATCAATTCATATAAGTATTGAATAGTGTTTAGAGGAAGACAAATATTCTTCATAGAGATATTGTGAAAGATCTGGGAGAGAGAGATGCTGGTGGAGGATGTCGATTTCGTATAGAATGTTCTAAAACAGACCATAATGATTCAATTATATTGAGGTCTGATGACTGTGCAGCCCAAGGTAGATGTTTAACTTCATCCTCGTGTTTATCAAACCATGACTGATGCATTATTCTGGAAAATTCCATCTCCAGCAGGAAACAAATTTTGCATCATAGGATACATATGGTAAGCTAAAATTTCTCTATACTTCTCCCCAATGATCCTTCCTCCCAGGGTTACAATTGGCCCAGCAGGAAACCACAACACATCTGCCCAAATCATGACCGATCCATCTCCATGCTTGACAACTGGAAGGACACAATCCCAATCATACGCTTGTGCAGGTGTCCACCAAATGCACACCAGTCCTGTTGTAAGGATAAGTGTGAAAGACGATTCATCAGACCATATTACTTTCTTCCACCTATCAATCGACCAGGTTTTGTGTGTGTGACACCACTGTAGAAGATATTTAGCATCAACATCTGTGACAAATGGCTTGGGAATTGCTGCTCTGCCGCAAATGTTCTGTTTATGAAGGCATCTTCTAACTGTAATCATTGACACTGGAGAATCCAGATGCTGATTCAGCTGTGCAGTCACTTTTGTTGCAGTTGCTCGCTTTTTAGGCATTACAATCCATTTCAATAACTGTTGGTCTCTTTCACTGAGCTTTTTCCATTCACTATTTTGCTTTGCTGAGCTTGTCTTGCTGCACTGTGTGTATCCTGTCATGAGTTTAGACACCATACCTCTAGAAACTCCTATGAGTTGGGATGTTTCGGTCACACTTGCTGCAGCTCATTGGGCTGATACAAATAGGCTCTTTGAAAATCTGAGAGGTCTGCTATTTTATACTTTTGAAAAAAATTCAAGACTTACAGAACTTTAATAAAGCTACTACATACTACCAGAATATATACATTTAGGGATTGCAATATCAGACCAAAAGTTCAATACCAGTATTCGGTATTTCTAAGAACTTAATACCGTTTTTAGAAATTGAAGAAAAAGGAAGAAAATTTAAGTAAAAGAAAGAAACACAGGTGTTTCGTTGTTTTACTTGCCATTTTTATTAGAGATTGTAAATATCACAAGAAATAATTTGTAACTCATAAGATATAACAGTATATAAAGAATCACAAAAAGGCACAAATATCACTATTCACAGTTTGTGGTTTTTTCAAATGTATAAATTTTTGAAAAGTGTTTTGAAAAAACATAATGCATCAATTGTACTGTCACACACACACACACACACACACACATTAAGCCTAGATCATAATTTTGTGCATAAATTACCAGCTGTCGAAAACGCTCTTTCGGCATCCATGTTAGTTGGTGGTACTGTTAGCAAATGCGGGATACTTTTTCAAGGTATTTATCTCTAAATCCCTCCTCTTCAAATAAATCGATTTCTCATCGGATAATTTTGGATATAGCTGATTTCTGTACTGTATTTTGGTTTGGTGAAATTTTTTTAATTATTACTTATTTTAATTTTTATTTAAGAGACGATTCCTTTTCACTATTGACACTAGTGCCATCATCATCTTCGGTAATTGTACCGAATTCTTCTGAATGTAAATTGGTTTGTAGGAAAAAGATTTTAAGAAAATTTACAATAAACTTGATCAAATTTGATTCGGTTAGTCTCTTTTCTTCTTAACTTTAGAACATTTTTTACACTGTGCCATCATATCCTTTTCATCATATAAATAATGAAACCAAACTGAAGTATTATCGAATGATTTTTTAATGTTTTTTAAAGTTATTCGTATTCATTATTATGGGTTATTACTTGTGAGTATATATATATATAATGAATCTGAAAAACACATTTTGAATTGGGAAGTATGATACAATGTGAATAATAAACTCACCAATTTAGAAAATATTGAAATATTACGCATTTTCTTCACAAGTATAACCTTGGTTTCTCAGATACGAATATCAAGACTACTGTGTAGTATTGCTTGGAGCTGTAATAGGACAGTTTTAGCCTTGGAGGATTCAGATATTTTATAACTTTTCTTGATTGTACGATGCAACTTTGTATTCAGTCTAATTAATTTCACCCATTAGGAAAATATTTTAGTAACAGGTGTTGATGGATGAAGGAAGGCGGATGAGCTTGGATACGTTATTTCTCTTTCAATGAGAACTTATTTAGGAGTAGTGTATTTAGTTCTTTTTGTCAGAGGAATAATTTAAGTCTACAGTTTCAAGTACAGATTAATAGTCTATTATCATGTTGTATCTGGCAATGAAAAAATCAGATGATGGATTTAATGAGTTGCCTTCGAACTGTAGAACTACCAAGGAAAAATAAAAATAAGAACAACGAAATGAGTGGAATAAAGACGTTTAATATCTTCATCTTCTGAAATCGACATAAGCTCATTTATAATATATTTTGATCATGGTGCAATAATTAACACTGTAACATAAACACAAAAACGTATAAAATTTTGGTATGTTGGTGATCCCTCAACCCCCATATAAGAAATAATTTTAAAAAATTCTAGTAAATACTGAAAAACGGGAATTTAAACTTGTGAATACCAGTATTTCGAAACTGTACAAATGGCTCAAAATACCAGTATTTGGTAACCCAGAATACCGGTAATGCGATCCCTACTTTTTTTTCTATTTATAAAAAAAATTGTTAGATATTATCATATTTTAATGCACAAGAAGTGCATTCAAAAATGTCACTTTTATTAACAGGTGTTTCCGTTACTCTGATAACCACCTGTATGTGTACATGTAATAAAACTATTCTGTGTTCTTTTTATACTCCATATATAGTTTTATTAATATCTACAGGAGATAAAAGTAGTTAAACACTAAAGGATAAAGGAAATAAACATATATATTGAAACTTAAAAATATGGTGACTGCAGTATTATAAACAGCTATGACTTGGAACAGTTCTTTATAAATAAAAGTGAGGATTTAACCAGTTTTTCAACTAGCCAATCTTCTGAGAAAATAATACTGAGGAAAAATCTTACATATTTATCACAGTTTTTAAGTAAATATTGAGTTAAAAACACAGGAGTAAATTTTTTTCGAGAAAAAGAAATTTTCAAATGCTTCAATCAAAGCTTATACTTACAAAAGTAATAAATGCCATGATGCCTTAAAATCAGAAAATATTTTTGATCCCATCTCTCTTAAACTCAAAAATTGTGCAAGAGAGCTAAAAAAAAAATAATAAATTTCAAAAAACTAGCAAAGCAATTTTAAGAGCTATGTTTGCATAATTTATACTTAAAATACAATTAAGTTGATCTTTGGATCTTTAGGTTAAAAAAAAATGTCCCTAGAAATACATTTCTTTACAGAAAGATGATGATTAGACCTATGTAATTATTAGAACTATTATTTTATTAGATCTCAAATAATGTGACACAAAGAGAAAACTATTTTTCTTAGATAAAATATAAAATTTAATTTTTTAACCGAAAAGTTTTTACATACATAATGCTAATATCAGGTACAGTCTTTAAAATTATACCAAAATAATTAGTGTTTGTGTACATCTAGAACAGGGATGGCAAATCTTTTAAAATGTGGGTCAAATTCTGTTCATATTTTTTTAGCACTAGCTCGTGGGTCACTAATGCCCATTTGCACCAGAGTTAAGTTTAAAAATTTTTAACCGAGTATTTTTAAAACTAAACATCTTTAAAATTCAATTGGCTTAACAAGTAGGAATGGATGATTATTTAAAAACTTTTAGTGTTTAGCGTAAGTAGCAATAAGTGTTTGAATAAACAAGGAGTAGCGAAAATTATATACACAATATATATTATGAAATATTATTTATTAGTGTGTTGTATACAACAAAATTCATTATAAATTATTTAATGAGAAATCTGTTGCTGTTTATTTTCAGATAGTTTTTTAATATTAGATTCATATTTTTAATATTAGATTGTATTCATTAATTTAACCCATTTCGGAGTTTATTTCCTGTCAGGTCTATTTCTATTAGTAGATTTTACAAAGTTCATTGATGAAAACAGTTTTTCACACGAATATGTGGACCCAAACATTATTAAAATAATACATTAACTAGTTTTTTCTTTGATATAAAATTATTTGGTGAAGAATCTCCTACTTTTAATATAACATTTTCAATTTTCACTTTAAAATCAGTATTATCTGAACTACTTTCACACAGTTTTCCTTCTACTTCATAAATCAAGTTGTAACGAATGTTCCCTCACATCTGTTAGTGTTCGGGAGTCAGAATGAAGATCAGCGATAATCAAAACAAATATAATTTATTAATCCTTTAATAAATCTCAACAACGCAGGTTAGGAAATGCACCAAAATTTAAGTAATGGGAAAAAAAGCGAGGAAGGCAAGATATTTAATAATGAATTGAATCTCTAACTTTTGGAATGTTTTGGTAATATACTTTCTAGATAATCGTTATTCTAATCTCAGCTATTCGACTTCTAGTCGACACCAATCTAATTCAAATATATCTCACTGACCAAACTGTCAAATATCAATCTTAAATATTAAGTAAATAATCGATGAGTCACTCTTGACTAGCTTTCCACTACTCTACGTTAATCACTAACTTCTATCATCTAACTTTTAACCTCTCTCTCTCTCTTGAACCTAAAAGTTAATGCTTGAATATAAGCCTGGTTATGTATATAAACTGCATCTCCTTTTTCGGGAGAAAGTTTTCAATAGAAAAATATTTAAAGAGATAGTTTTTTCCCAAGAAGATTAGTAGGAGGCTTGCGAATAGACCCATTACAAAGTCTTTAAATTTTGTTTTCCACACTACGCTGCTTAGAAATTTAACTCATTCCATTTCAAAATTATCGACACCCAGCCACATAAAATCAGTTAATTTCATTGTTTCAAATTCTGTTTTGTATGGATATAAAACAAAGTGAAATGTATTTTTCAAACTTTTAAATTGATTGAACCTCTCCTCAAAAGATTTTTTTATTTCCTGAATAATCATTAAATGTTTTTTAATTACATTTTCTTGAATGTCAACAGAGTTTTGAAAAGTTATTGAATTTTGAAAATGTTTTTGTAATTGAGGAAAATATTTCATGATTCTCATTCCCAAATCCTTAGAAAAGAGAGATGTCGTTTCATCATAAATATTTTGATATTTTCAAACATCATAAAAAATTAGCCAATGAACTTGAACTTTTTTGTCAGTTCATTAAAATGCTCAGTGATGTCTCATAAAAACATTCAATCATTTAAGCAATGTACAAGGGCAATTCGGAATGTAACCTTTGAATTGCTGTAAAAAAATGGGACAGAGGGGGGGGGGATTTATTTACATATCAAAGGTACAACTTTCTTCTATTTTTCAATTCCTACTATTAGTTCCCCCTCTTTTTTTTTATATTTATCTTGTTCAAATTTTCATTTGTTGATAAAATATTTTCTATTTTCATCTAATCAAGTTCAAATAATTTTTTTTTACTAGTAGGGGATGACATTGATGTTAATACCGTTTTTTTTCCAAATATTAATTCATTAATTAAATTTTATTTTTGAATTTTAAATTTATTCTGCGTTATTTCCATTGTAGTTACAATTAGCTGCAACTGATGGTGCCAGTATGTTTTTCTAACAAAGTAGGAATTGACATTAAAAAAAATGTTTTTTATAATACTTGTTCAACATAGCCTCCCCCATTATTCAAGCACTTGTTGTACCGTTTTACCAATTCCTTTAAGCTAAAAATTTACCAATTCCTTAAAGTAAAAAATCGGCCGCCTGCAACTTAAACCAATGTGCCACAGCGTTTTTAAGTTCCTCTTTGTCAGCAAAAGGGTGTCCTCCAAGCTACTTCTTTATTGCAGTGATTAGATTGTAATTGGTTGAGATCAGTACTCATTACAGACAATGTTCCACTTCATGATGCCTCATGGATGTTTGTTCTTCCGTCCTAGAAAAAGCGTATCCATTGATGCAATACACCTTCACTCATTATGTTTGGCCCATATATGGTACACAATTCATGCTGGATATCCACTGTTGACAGTTTTTTGGCCCAAAGAAATCTTATCACTCCTCGCACCTCACATTCCGCAGGATTTTCTAGGGCGGTACACATTTTGTCACATTATAACTAGCAAACTCTTGGCCTTACGACACTCTCATTTGCTGACTGGAAGCTTACTGAATCAGAGACTGCTCATGCATCCGATTGAGGGCACTCTGAACCGTACTTCCAGCGCCATGCCCAAACGGCGGTTAGTTTTCAAATAGCCCTCATATAATGGATAATTACTCAAAACTACGGTCTTTTTCAATTAAAAAGAGCTTACTTTCTTCTAATAACCGTTACAAAGCAATTAAGGACTCTACCAAAATTAAGCCATTACACGTTGTTGTATGTCAAAATCCCTGAATATTGGCATTTAAAATTTCCTCTAAAAATTGGGCAAATTGCTGTTTATGAAGAGCTCTTGCGTTTATAAAGTTGATTATTTTTATTACTACTGACATTACACTGAAAAATGTTTTAAAACCATACTTCACACGTAAAACTTGCTGGTGTATGATGTAACGAAATTCAATCAGAGAATGTGAAATATTTTGCCAAAGATAATGAATAAATCCACAATGTTTTTCTTTACCATACTAGGTGCAATATCTGTTGTTACAGAAACTACACTCATTGCCATAAAAATTTGCACACCAAGAAAAAGTTGTCAAAATGAAATGAAATTTTACATATGTACATACTACTTTGATAAAAGTGATTAAAAAAATTTTTTAAAAAAATGATCATTTATTGCAGAAAAAAGTACAAATGAACGGAAGTTTTAGTACTCTGTTGGACCCTATCTAGCGCGAATGCAAGATTGAATACTAGTGTGTGGGCATTGAGTGGGATGTCCAGAGACATCTCGTTCCACTGTTGCTATAAACGCACCTCTAGTTCGACCAAACTCGTAGGCTGTTTAATTTGCTATTCCAAATGATCCCAGATATTCTCCATTTGTGACATTAAGTAAACCTAGAAAGGGTGGTAATGTGGTGGGGGCAGTTTTGTGACATCTCTCCTGTGTGTGGCCAAGCATTATCTTGTTGAAAAATGGCTCCTGGGAGTCCTGCCATGAGTGGCAACACATGTGGCTGAGGGATGTCATGGACATACCATGGGGCTATCATTCTGCTATGGATTAATACTAGGGGGTGACCGTGTATCGTAAACAATGGCACCTCATACCATCACACCAGTTGTGGGAGTGGTGTCTCGCTGTAAGACAGGATTGAGGCATTCACCACAGGGCCTCCCCACATGAACACGATTGCCATCACTGCTCAAAATGAATAGATTCATCGCTGAAGACGACTGGTTCCGTTCCGTTGCAGTCCAATGCCATTGTGCGCAACACCATTCCAGACAGAGTCATCGGTAGGTAGGTGTCATTGGCAGCACATGTAAGGGGCTGCACGATACCAGATGTCCTTCCGCCAGACGCCTTGCGAGGGTCCGAGAAGACACAGGTGCCTATATTGAAGGTTCTGCCTGTCTCTGGATAGCGGTCAAAGAGACAGTTGCTTCTACCCCTGTGTGTCGTATGATGTGACGGTCTTTTCAACGACTGATCTGCTGAGGGCGTCCTGGTCACTGTGTAAATGATGTACATCTCTATTGTTCATTGCTCCCACCACTTCCTCACAGTCAAATCAGAATGGCCAACTAGACAAGCTACTCGTCAAGCTGACCACTCGGCTTCCATCATCCCGATGATTATTTCCCTCTCGATCTCTGACAGCTGCTCATATTGTCTTCGATGGTTGAGTAGCAGCATATTCACCTCAGCGTTTCCCTTGCAAAATACTAAGTACATTCAAACAAGTTCTGCTTACCTGTTTTATACTCCAAGGAGAGCGATGTTCAACGCCCTTTAGTGGCATTACGCAGTCATGGTGCATTTCTAATAATTTGCATATCTGCGCAACACATACCTTCATGGCAAGTTTCGTTACAATCCCACAATTATTTCTTGGTGCACAAATTTTTGTGGCAATGAGTGTATTTTCTGCAAGGTCAATATCAATTTCTTTAAATGCAATATCAAACTCTTTAAAAATATCAAGACCAGAACACTTTCCTTATAATGTTATTAGTTTTATTAACTCTTTTTTTCATATGTATACCAAGCAAACATTGCTAATTGTGCATAACCATTTACATCTTTACTCACATCTAAAGCAATGCATACATTTCTGCATAACTTAAGTCGTTATAAATTCTCGAAAAAATATGTTTTTCTAATTCTATTATTCAATCTTTTTGCGACTTATAGCTAACTCATCTATACACTTTTTATCAAGTCCTTTTCCTTAAAATCAGCAAACAATGTAAGACTACATTCTAAAAATGCCTTTTTTACAAATTCTCCTGAAAGAGGTTTCCCTTGGGGAGCAATGCAATAGGCAACTTGGAAACTAGCAGCTTAATGTTAATTTTTTTAAGCAAAAAACTTTCTAAAACACTTCTTTGAGAAATATTCTTTTTCTTTTGTAAAAAATAAGTTTTTCTTTTTTCATTTGTCGACATACCAAGATTAGAATGCAATGTTTCAAAATGTCTTTTTAGATTATATGTACGTGAAGTCACTTTTTCATTACAAATTATACATATATAACTAATTTATTCATTCCAATCACACAATATTTATCAAACTATTCAGCTTGATATGGCCTGGAACTTGTAAGGCTTGTTTTTAATTTTTTTAACTATCGACAGAGTACAGGGCTACAATTAAAAATATTTATTTAGAATATAATAGTTTGAGAAGAAATTTTGTATTAACATACCTATTATACATACACATCAATACACATTACACTTAAATGCGTTCGAAATGGATGCTACTTTCAACACTGGTTCTGACTGGTACAGCGCACCTTAAATTGCAAGCCAAAAATTGCCAGTATCAAAAATAACAGACATATGTATGGCTCCCACTGGTGCCTCACGAGGTGAAACAGAGAGGAAACGATACAAGTGCTATGGAAGACTCTTTCTACAAACATAACTGAATATAACCTTACAAAAGAACCTTTTATCAGATGAAAGTACTTTAAATATGGTTATTTGCTTTGGTTAGTCGATTTTTTTCAACAAACAAAATGTGAGTAAAATTATATAGTACTTTATTTGATATATTGTAAATACTTTTGCTTTATACCAAATAGTTTATACTTTCATATACATTTGTTGCCATTTGCATAATTTTGGAACTGTAATGATCAAACTGAAGGTTATAGACAGCATTTAAATTGTTTTTGTGTCAATGCAGTGCTTGAAAAAATACAAATAGTATATAAATAATTCACACAAATTAGAAAATATAGCGTAAGCAAACAAATGGTTCCCAAGCAATCGTGGGTCAGTGACCCACCCATGGGTCATAGGTTAGCCATCACTAATCTAGAATAAGCTTTAAAAAATAAAAATCACAAGTGATTCCTTTAACTTAAAAAATATGATTTCAGTATAATTTAATATTCAGCACAATTCTAAGGAAATTCTACGCATTAATAAATCTTACCCTGTAGCATTCACTATAGAATCAACAACTAATTCTTCATCTCCAAGTCTGATAACATTGTCATCCTTATCCGTAATAGGTTTATCAGGATCTTTAGGAGCTAATTTTTTTATGTCAGGGAGACAGCGACCAAATACTAAAGATAAATTGAATTAGTACAATACATTTAGCAATTTAATCTATAATATATATACCAAAAATAATTTGTCCATTAAAACCCAAAGTTACTCACATTTACAATTTTACAGAACAAACTAAAGATTTAATACAAACAGATACTTAAGTCATAAACTGAGAGAAAAATTCATATAAAAAATAGAATGAATTTGAACCAAATTTATCTAAGAAAATATTTTTTTAAAGTTTTATGCCCTTAAATGATTTGGGGACTTCAAAACATCGCAAAAATAAGAACTTTCAATATGATTTTCTTAGCAAAATATCAGCACAACAAAAACCAATTACATTTTTTAAAGCAACAAATTTCTTTATAAATGGAATAAAAAGTTAATTTTAACAAAATGCGGTCAAGTTGATCTAAAAAAAAAAGATTTGGCAGTTATGGATTATCATTCATGTCAATCTGCCCATATTTTATGAAGTACTTGCTGTTAAATTATACACAACTGAAAGAAAAATTTACTACTAAACATTTATACAGATTATGTGGAAAAATGATAAAATTGCCAATTAAATTACTTTGCCATAATTTTTTAACCTGTAATACACATTTTTCAAAAAAGAGTTTTTACATTCATAATGTGTTCCATTTTATTTGGAAAATTATTACATTAAAAAATTAATTACGGATATAATACAATTCATAATTTTATAAGAAATTAAAAACACAATGCAAAGAAAAAAATTAGTAAAAAATTCAAACTCAACACAAAATTAAAAGGATCATACATCAGCTAATTAAAATTTGACACACTTTAAAACTCATGCAATTAAGTAAAATATTCATGCAGTCCGAGAAAACTGATTAAAACATAACTCTGTCAGAAAAAAAACTCAAAACATAATTTTAAAAAATTAAATTGAAACATACTGCAAAGTTGCCCTTCCTGCATTCTTCATCTAAAATTTTGCCAATGCAAACAAATATTGTGTTCTAGAATTCATAAGAAAATATGAATTCTAGAACTCAGTGTGAAGCTGTATAAATATCATCAATATGCTTTTTAAAAAGTTCTAGATTTAGTATTCTAGCATATGAAACAAATGTGGTGTAATTAACCTTGAAGAAATTTTGGAAAGCATTTAGTTATTCGGTAAGAATACCTTTATAACAAATTTTTTCTTTAAAAAAACAGGGGGGGGGGGGAGAGAGGGATATGTCTTGAAACAAAAAGTGTAGAAATTACAATTTTGAACAAGATATCTTACAGAGATGCAAAATAAAATAGGTGGAATTTAATCAATAAGTAAAATAAAAATATATTTTTCATGAATTATGAAGCTTGTAGCTAAAATAAACTTCAAAATATACAATCAAAATACTTTTCTAACTAAATTCCCATTGATTATAAAAGCAATACCTAAAAAAGAATATTCCATTTTAGTAATAAATGATTAGAACAATAAAAAAAATCACAAAATATGCTAACTGCACAAATAAAAAAAATGTAAATTAACAAAGGAAATTAAATTGTGCTATCATGCAAGGCAATGCTGCAACTGAAAATTCATGCCAATATAACACAATGTTTTTTTTTCTTTCCTTTTCTACTCACACACTTCTTTATCATTCTTTGGAGCAAATCTCAAACTTCTTGGATTTTGCACTGGTTTGCAAATAAGAAAGGAGAGAAACATTTCAAAATCACACAAAAATGTATTGAAACATTTATAAAAGGATTTAACACAAGTCAAACATATAACAATGAATAACACAAAAGTAGAGTAATAATTTTACTTATTATAGCTATTGATTGATTAATAGCAACACAAAATTGTTCGCAACAGATTTCTTAATTTTGAACCAAGGTTCAGTGATGAGGACTACATTTGAGATAGATAAATATTTTTTTTAAGAAAAAGATTTAATATGATCAGCTTCTCCATATAGTAATCCATAAAAGAATGAAACCCAAATCCACTTCCCCATCAGCTATCAGTAAATTGCCCTACTAAATAAAAACTACTGTTCTCTCAATAACTATAAAAAAAATCTTTAATGGCAGAAAATTAAATAATTTTAAAAAGATCCATCTTTTTAATTTGGAAATCGCGATTACGGTTTATATATATACTGCATTGTTTAGTAATATAACATTTTATCATAATTCAGGCTCTTCTGATAGTAAAAAATGCTTATCCACAACAAACATCCTCAATTGCAGTACATAAGATTTTATTTTAATTTATCCTGCTTAAAAGATAATTTAAACTTCAAAAACCCATATCAGAATAAAATATTGGATTTTAGAAAAACAATACCAAAAAGAATATTCTTAAACATTGCATATGATTTTAAATAACTCGCATACTACAAAATTTTCACTGAAAATTCTTTTTAAATAAAATCATACATGTTATCAATTAAATTTCATACAATTATTTTAGAAACCTTTTCCTTATTGAAAATTTAAATAATTTGCAAACTTACTTGGAAAGCTTTTTAAATAAAATGTTGCACAATGTCCATCACTCAGCAGACTTTTCAAGCTCTAAAGTAATATTAATAAAAAACTTAGAAAATTACAAAACACTCATGCATTACAAAATATATTACACAAATACTTTATATTTTAAAATTTAAGATATACATAAAAATTAACACTGTACATCATATCAGTTAAACTAATACATTTTAATGGCAACTGTCAATAATATACATGGTAATAATAAAAAAAGTAGAAATAAATAATAATAAATCACTATGAAAAAGATCAGAAATCAGTAAAAAGTAAGAGTAAGTGTTCCAAAGACAAGTGCAAATTATACTACATATCTTAATTTGATATTCTGGTACTTACATACTATTGCAACCAAATTAGCAACATACATACTACTGCAATCAACTTAGCAGCATACATACTATCGCAACCAAATTAATAGTATACCTTCTATTACAACCATATTGGTGCCATTGAATAAAACGACACGAATTCTAAAAACAGAATATGCTGATGGAAGTATGGAATGCATAGTCAAAAAATACTATGTGGAAAATAAGTAATTATAAATAATCAATAAAAAGTAACTAATTTTTATTTAATATTATATTATTTTGTTTTCATAATATAAAATAATATTTTAGTATATTAGTATTAGTTTTAGTATTTAAGAATTCTGCAAAACCCAGATTTGCATTTTAGTATTCAAGCTTGCCATATCCACAAATGGTTAAGCTTAGAATAGCAGCGGGCAGAGAAATATGAAACAAAGTACATGGTTGTCAATTCAGTGCCTACAACACATGTTAATTTTGGCAAAGTTGGCTTGATTGCAATAGTACATAAGTACCAATATTTTCATATTTCACAGTATTTTTTGTGAATAAAATCACAAGTGTAATGGATACATAATATGGGAATAGGCAAAAGTCCATTCACATTAAGAAAAACAAGGCTGAACATGTTCTACCTTAGTAGGTATTTGAAGTTTCATGTTATAAAATTAACAAATGACTTCTCTCTGGCCACCATGCCTGATCAATGACATGAGAGACATTGATTATCATGATTTTAAAAAACATTGCAGATATCAGTACATTTTTTTTCAAATTGCTGGGAAGCAAACAACACGGAAATTGGAAATGCCAGTTTTCATAGATTAACAGTGGATGTCCCATCAAAAATTAGGAAGAATTACAGAAGCCCTGGAATGAACTTTTATAGCCATGTTAACAAATCCCTTGTTTAAAGCATTATTCACCAACTTTAATATAGAAGGATGACAAAAAGGAGGAGAGAGAACTTGTAGGACAATGCTTAATGGTGTAACAATGACAACAATTGCGCAGGCACCCCACTCTCCAAAATTCTATATCATGACAACAAGGATTTTGCACCTCAACAGATTTAATGTGTGCACACCAGGACTCTAAATCACAAATCTATAATTATTGTCATGAGTATGATCTTGATTACTCAGCTATGCAGCCCCATGAAGTCAAGCTAAAAAATAACTTTGGCAATATTTTTCCTATTTTGCCTTTAAAATTTGTCTTATGTAATATTGTAACAAACTTTGTGTAGAGAATACTTAAAATAGTGTAAACAATTTATGTCCGGATGTATAATACGTTTATATTACTCTACATTGTATTTATTTTACGTTAAAATTGTAATATTCATAAGCAACGCCATTCCTTACATTATAATGGTGATTCAATGGAAACTTGGTAAAATCTTGCCGATACAGCCAAGTTGGTATTATTTTTTAAGACCATTTTTGGTTAGTTCATGCCATTATGGATTCTTCTGGAAATTAATGAGGAATCAACTAATATCATGATCATGACGCAAGCTGATTTTTCTCAAAAGATCCTTTAGGTGTATAAATAGAAAGTCGCTAGTTAAAACTTACGTACTGTTTAACTGTTGAAAAGTAGTATTGATTTGACCACGAACAGATAACCAGCAATTAGATATTACTGCAGCTGGTTGTGTAGAACAAGCGAGTGCTTGTGAATAATCTTTTACATACTTGTATTTTAGACACTGATAGTTGTGTTTGAATGCTGTAGAAGGTGTGATGGCCTTCTGAGATTTACTCAGCGAATTTGAGTACTGTATCCTGTATTTCAAGGATTGTTTTTCAATAATAAATTTCCATTGCTTCTGCAAAACTGTCTTGCTCTTTGCGACTGATTTGCATAAGATCTTCGAACCTGGATCTATGTAACAATATTTTTATTTAAAGTAATGAGTGGTGCAGTGCAAGAGTGGAAAAGTATCATTTTAAAGTATTTGGTAATAATACAAAAAAAATCCAGAAAATAAAAATATAAAGAGAAAATTCTATGTTATTCTTCAAACTAATCTTTTTCTTTAAAACTAATACATCTAGGAGAAGAATAGTTATAATTTCTTCATTAATCTCAATAATCTTTAGAGTTGTAATTATAGCATCAGAAAAATAAGCATATTGAAATTTCACAATTAAATATTTAACGAAAAATTTCTTAAAAATATTATTTTAAGTTATAATGTGACATTGTATTTTTTTTCGATTAAATATTTTTAATAAGGCTTTAGGCAAAAGATATTTTTTAAAGATATTTTTAATAACTGTCCTTATTCCAGGGGGAAGGGGATTTTATTTTACCCTTAGTTATGCAACTTTATTTAAAATAAAGGTTTTAAATATCATTTAAAAAAATAACTCCAAACTGAAATATTGCAGCATTTTTAAATATTCAATGCATTATCAATACTTTAAAACAAACAAATAATAAACACAATCAATAGATTCAACTCCCATCAGTAATTAATAATGTATAAAACAGTAACATTAACAAGCAAAATTTCAAATATAATAAAACTTCGGATATATAAGACAACAAAACAATACTGACACTCACTTGCTCCTCCTTTTTTATACCATACTTGCAAATCAATTTCTTTTTAATATCATCAGTATAACCCATATTCTCATTTGCAAGAAATGTCTCATTAGGACACTGTTTCACACAAACCTAAATCATTAAAAGATGCATTTTATAAAAGTGTTTCACGAGCTTCTTGAAAAATATTGATACTAAACCAATTTACTCAATTTTAAAAATCACAAAATGAATCAAAATATTAATAACAAAAATATATATATATCTGCATGAATTTTTTTAAACTTATCTAATAACTAGCTTTTACCCGTGGCTCCGCTCACGCTGATGTCTTTAAATAACTGTCAAAGTCGTAATCATTATCATTAGAAAGTAAATAATATAAAATGGTAATTTTTTTATTGTTTGGCTGAAACCAATAAAATTTTAAAATTCTAAAATTGAGTTTAGTTTAAAAAAACTGAAAACTAAATTTATTATAATAATTAACAACAAAAATTCAATAACTTAAGCTATTAATATTCTTAAAAATTGAAAGTATCTACGATTAATTTATAATTCCTCTTTAAAAGAGCTCAAAACAGAATATTATTCTAAGATGCTACTGTGTACCATATTATATGTACTTCCGTCAGTTGCAAATATGTGAAGATTTGGGCATTGGACACACCGATCAGGCTACATATAGTTGGCCATGGGAAAAACATTGCTTTTCCAAATGCACCCCTGCTACCTGAAATGTTAGCTTTGTTAATAGCAACAGTAAAACTGGAAATTGAAATGGTAGGTCAGTGGAGATACTTGGAATTCGAGGTATGATAACACTATACCTTTTCATGACATATGTTAAAATATTGGCACCAAGTATATTCTGCCTCAGTTCAGTTTTTTTTAAACTTATCTAATAATTAACCATAGATAAACTTTTAAAAGAAATTATGTACAGCATCAAGTCTATGATTTACTTTAACAATAATCTTTTTAACTATCTTGATTCTTATTTTTATTTATGATATATTTTATTCTAGAAATGAATATCTCGACAAATCATGAGGTTATAGCATGCTAAAGTAGATTCTGGTTTAAGTACAGTTTTGAAAAATTATTTTATAAAAATGCATACTTAAGTCCTTTTTGTTGTTCTTATTATTGCTAGTTCACTCTATAAATAGAGATCATTTAGAAGCAATAGAAATTTCGCACTAATGAGAAACACAAATTATTCTCATCTAATTCTTAAATTTCATTGAAACAAAGTACAGTAATGCCTCGACTTATGTGAATTCAAAGTTACCCAATTTTGTTAGTGGCAGAATTAGTGCCAAAGCCTGATGAAATTGATAATTTGATGGGAAAAGTTGTCAATCTTGCCGGAAAAATAAATTTGGAAGTGGATAGTGTTGACGTTCAAGAACTGTTGAATTCCCACAACCAGGAGCTGATAATTGATGAGCTCATACAAATGTATGAGCAAGAACAAAACATTGAACTACAGTCTTTAGAGCCAGTTCAATCAGAAAATGGAATGAAGGTTGGTAATTTGATAGAAAATTTTATTTTCTTAAAGTATTACTGTTGTCGCCCATCCGGTATAGTGGTTAGCGTTGCTGACTGCTGTTCTGTAGGGCCTTGGGTTCAAATACCGGAGAAGACAGGGATGTTTGTAAATGTATAGTGCCTTTGTGACAATGAGAGTACTCCAAATAGCCATCAAGCCACAAGTCTTCTCAATAGGTTGGTGGAAGGGGAAGAGAAGTAGGAGGCTCTTGATCACTCCCAGTGTGTTCTCCTTCACAAATGGGGTGTAAATGAGCCAAATCATACCATCAACTGCATGATGCTCAAAGCTACTGCTAACGACAGGCGTGCAATCTAGCCCTTTGCTATGATGAATTTCGTGGGCCTCGATCTGGCCCTGCCAATCAGGTGGCATTAACCACAGCAACAAGAGATATTGGTGATTGATCTTTTAACTTTAAACAAGGGTCAAGTGAGGAAGATGAACCCAAGCTCTTAATTTCCACATGATGACATGAGAACATTTAGCACAGACAGATTTAATGTTAATTAGCTTTACTATACACAGAGCTTTATTGAAATTAGGAGTCACGGTCATGTAGCTCAACTGAAAGAATGCCAACTAGAAACTTGATGTCATGATCACTCAATTACCATATTGTCGCATAACTTTTAATCTATCAATGCTTCTGACACATGAAAAAGTACAATGGATAATCAATTATTTAGAAGAGTTAATATTCATAAATTTTTAGATTACTTATTTATTAACATCACACTTTGAAAATACATTAGGGTTATTCCAATTTTTGGAACTTGATCATTTTATTCAGCAGAAACAGATTATATTAACTGTGTACCTGACACACCAGAAAAACATTTCAAAAGCAAAAGAAGAGGTTTTAAAGCTTTACAAGTTGACTTACAATGAGGTTAGTGATTCCAAATTCTTTTTAAATGTATATACATGCATTTTTTTTTAAATTGTTCATTGAATTAGCAATGTTACTTCATTAATAGATGTTAATGAAATTAATATTTTAACTGATTTAAGAAAATCCTGACTTGACAATGGAAATCCATGTGACAAACTCTTTATTTGTATGATATTTAAATTCAATCAGAGTCAAACTATTAAAAGAGCATTAATTACTAAAATTGAACCCAAAGTGAACCAAATAATCTTACTCAGTATATTTTTACTAACTGCATCCCTGATTTCAACAATGCTATTGGTTTTTCATAAATATGAATACAAGACAATAGCCAATTTATAAATATAGCCAGATGAATACATGTTTACACAAAAAAAAATTCACATGCTCTCTATATATTTAATCAGTATTTCAATTCTCAAATTTTTATTTTACCCTTAAGTGCATTTTTTTTTTGTAACAAACTAAAATCTTATATAAAATTAAGCAACTGATAAGAAGTAGACAATTTCATCAGAAATGTGCTGATTTGCCCAACAATAGAGAATGTAAACATTCATATGATATGATGTTGTTACATATGTATATACATTAGCCATAGATTTTGTTTCAAAAAATTGCTAGTATCTCATAATTTTTTCAATAATTCTTTATGAACACAAGAATATCTATGAGTGGTAAAATTAAATACCTTTAATTCTGGGTCATCAATGAGCTAGGGATTTTTCATGAAGGTATAGAAAATTAGAAGGCACCAACATTTTTAATGAACACTCAGTGACTTTCAAATTCATAGGGAAACCAGTTCCACAAAAATTAAGCATTCTAACTAACTTAGGAATTATCAACAATATTAAAACTAAAATAAAGCATTGTAAATTATATTTTGCTCGATAAAAAGTATTAATCAAACGTTTATTAAAATTAGGATAAGCAAAGTAAATTTATTTTATTATTATACATAATATATATACCTGTGGTGTTAAACAGCCAGTGACAAGTACTTTAGGACTTGCACATTTCATCAGATCAAAGAAAAAGAGGTAAGGCCTATCCCTAAAGGGAGGAAAAAAAGAACATTTGCAAATTCATAAAATATAACTAAAATAAAAATGAAATTTTTTTAAGAAATGCATTAAATATTGTTTTAAATTTGACTCATTTTGTTTTTGATATATTATATAAAATTTGTTCATATATATATATACACAAATGCATCGTAATACCAAAAATATAGAAGCATAATGAAATATCCTACAAAACAAAGAACGGAAAAATTATGGAATTGATAATCATAAACAATAAACTATATTATCTGATATATATATATATACATATATATTTCAGATGTTGTTTATTTTCCTATTCCTCTTTACATGACATGAAAATGAAGAATTATTTGTTCTTTGTATTCCTCTTCACAAAAATCAAACTGCAGATATTTTTTTTAAATTTTGGCAACTCACGAACAATTTGCAATACAATTTTTAGCTTTCATTTCATAGGGTCTTTATTCCACACTTAAAATAACAATCAAAACATTTTTTTATACGATTACTTAATTTTACATTCACTACATTGAAATTATGATCTCTGGTGAATTGTACTGTTTTATAGGTAATGAAGTATTTTTGAATCCTTTCATTTTAACTTTGCTTTAATTTGTAGTAAAAGCTGTGTTTGGTTTTTTTTTAATATATACATTTTAATTCAAGTAACAAATACTTCTGACCCATAGATAAATCCTGGTTATGTTGTTTGTCTTTTTCTAACTAATATTTTCATTCAAAGCATTTTTTAAATAAATCTCACACTTTAATTTTATTTCAGTTCCCTTTTATGCAATTTTTTCAGATAAAATAAACTAAGTATCACCAATGTTAACAGCGAAACAATTCAAAATTATAAAATCTGTTAAGCAAGGCTTGGATAATAAAAACTTTTTTGAAAAAAATAATTGAATATCATGTACAAAATATTATGAAAAATTTGGAAAAAATTATTATAAAGCAGCTTGCAAAAAACTGCATTGCACATAAATAAATGCAGAAATGAAAAATAATACTGCAAAAAACATCTGCATAGTTCATATTGCAACAGATAACAATCTTGAAAAACTTTTTTTCTCTTTTTCACACATGAATGTGAAAAATGGCACTTGTATAAACAGTGAACTATACTAATTTAAGTATTTCAATCCTTAAAAGGTCATGAGACGATTTATAAAAAAAACTTTTATTCAATGGTTTTTACAATTTTTTTTTTTTTGTAGCCAATGTATATATGTTACATAAAACATTTTTTGTGCAAACCATTTTTTTTTCAAAGAAAAATTGAAAACTATCTGAAGTGATTTTAAAATGCAACCCCAACAATAATTGATGTACACACATGAAATCTGATTTACAATTATGTCATAACAAAAGTTGGCATGCATTTTCTGTTAACATGACCGATATTCGTAAAATATTTTCATGAATACATAATTCCTTGAAAAATGTGTAAATTCTAAATTCAACTATTTTTAAAAAAGGTATTGCTTTGATTCAAAAATGCATACCAACTTTTGTAACGTGTAATCCTTTGGCACAACAGAAAAAAGCCTTAGCATTCAAAATGGAAAAAAAAAAAAAAAAAAATGGTTATTTTTTTTCAAAGATAAATCAGATAAAACTTTACTTGCCATTGGGATGTGAATAGAAAAGAACTTAAAAGTTACCATAACTCTGGATTTTTTTACCTTAGAACTTTCAAATTTTGTGAGATTATAAAAAATTATATATAAAGTATTAAATGACACAAAAACTTATACATTTTATAAAATGTGGTGGAACTTTGCAATCCAAGTAAAAACATATTGCTAAAAAAAAGAGAGAGAATATGACATTGAAATTAATGGCCTGGTCACTAAATTCACTAGTAATATTTTATGTTGCATAAACATTCTATAACATAAAAAGCTGTTTTTACATAGAATAGATGTTATAGTATGCAATAGTTCAAAATATTAGTAGATGCATCTCATCTTCTATCCCTTGTTTCAAACATAATACATGACATCAGACTATGCCAAAAGGCACATGTGCCATGTATTTGCATAGACTAACTTAACTGCTTCATTAGCTGCAATTGATAGCAAGTTCTGATGTTAGAAAAAATAAAGGTTTTCTGATTCAATATACATAATCCATCTCAAGACTGGCTGTGTGTGTGTGTGAGTGCAGTTGTTGATAGAACCAATGTATTTTTAATTTTTTAATTTTATTTAGAAACAAAGATGAAGGAAAAGGATAATTTGAAAGTTATCCATTAATATAGTAATGTCCTTTCTTTTAAACACCATCTAGAAATGACCTATTACAATGAACTGGGCCCCTAACTAGTCAAAATTAATCATTTGCATATTCCATTGTAAGGTATATACAAATGTGATGTTTTCCCGTTCAGATAATTCTTTGATTTGTTATTTTTAATATTTCAAAGTAAAATATTTTCTGTCCCATCTCCCACTGTAAAACAAACTTTCATATATGTAGAAATCTAACGGAAATCTTCCTAAAAAGTTAGATTTTCAGATAGCAGGGTTTTTATTTGGCGGGGTGTCTAGGGGTTTTTATGACGTATGGATTAACGTTGAAAAAAAATAGACAACATAATTTAATGAAACTAAATCATTTATTATGAGTTATAGGAGAGTATTTACAGAGAGAATATTTATAAAATAGAAATTAGAAAATGCAGGCCGTTTTAATAAGCATGTTAGATGGCGTTGCAGTGGAATGCTGTTTTGACTAAAATTGCCGTCCTCTGCAAAGGGATATAATCTAACCTTTTACAAAAAAAGTTCCATGGGATATCCTACATATATAATAATTTTTTTCATTAAAAATTCTACTTGTTCACTATTTAAGAATTTTTTTTATGCAGTCTCTGGCCTAATAAAATGAAAAGGATGGCTATAATTTGCTGTTTCTTGAATCTATTTATTTACAATTTTAGTTTTGTATCAATTATCCAAGTTTTTTCAAATACTATGCATGTTTTGTCCCTTTTATATACACACTGCAAACTTTTTATGAAATATTATTCTGCAGCATTCAATTTAAAAGCATTATGGAATTCTGCAATAATTTTAAAGCATTCCAATAGAAATGTATTTTCTAAAAAATAAAATAAAGGAAAAAAAGTCCTATTTGAGAAATCCTATTCTTTCACAATTTATGGATGTAAGGCATTAATAGAAGAGAAGCACTTCTCTTTCCAAATTAAAACTTTAAAAAATTTATTTTCATACTCTACTTATGTCTATGAATAGTTACAGATAGAAATTATGAAATAAATACGAGAGTATAAATGTTTTTTAATAAAAGTGTCTGTCCTCAAATAATTATTTTTTATGTATATAATGAACTGATGTACATACTAATCAAACTGAACATATAATATTCTAAAAATTTAAGGGGAAAAAAATTTTAAAAACTTTAAATTGATCTAATAAACACTACATATTATGGCAACTCTGCACATGCAAATCATAGTGAGCCACGTCATCAAGTACTACAAGTAATTCGTCAACCAAAGAAAGTTAAGCAGCTTGGCAGTTCCCTGGACAATGTGTACATTGTTATTGTAACCTTGTTAGTCAAGCAGTTTGTTACATTTTAACCAATTCTAAATGTTCTTAAACTTAACCATTTTAATAAAAGTTAAGTTTGTTCTTAAATGGGAATTTGGTCATTACCAAATAAAATATGTCCTTTTCATCAGTAAATGACTGATTATAAATAATGTCAATGATATTCTAAAATTATTATTATTATTGCAGTTATGTTCATCATTACAAATACAAATTAAAATCTGACCCAATTCAATTAAAGTTTAATTAGCATGGATATTTCCATGCCCATTTACATATAATTAAGATAGACATGATTAAAAATTCCAAATACATTATATTTCCAGAACCAAAAATACTTAAAATTCCAAAAATAACTTAAAAGACATTGTGCTTTTTTTTAAAAAAAATTTGTAAAGGAACAAACAACTTACTCAAATTCTCCAACACCACAAATATTACCATCTGAATCGGTTGGGTACACTATAGTCCTTGGATCTCCTTCTCTGTAAGCTGGGGAAAAATTTTTATTATATTATCTTGAAAAATATAATGATTGATAAGATTGACTGATTGATACATTTTTAAGACGAATCTAATTTCTTTCTATTTGTGACTGCTAAGTACAGAAAATGATCACTGAAGTGTTAGATTAAATATTTGAAGGGAAAAGAATGTCCCTTGAAATGCTCTGTCTGATACAATGCGCTTTCATAACATTTCTATAAGTGTTGGCAACATCTTCCTTTTGTTCTTATTTATAAGTTCATTAATGATTGCTTAAATGTCTGAAGTATTAAAAAATCTGTATCTGTGATCCTAGTGGCATAACATACAAACCTGCAACCCTTGCATCAAGGGAGGGATCAGGATTCTAGGGGACCTAAAACATGACTGATGACAAGTAAGTATTTAACCAATTTATAAAATATTAAAGGCAAAGCCTGACTTTTCAGGGAGGCCCTAACATTCTCCGCGTCACTGGTACATTGATAGAAAACATTACAGTGGCACCAAAGCCATTGAAATTCATGTACCACATAAAAAAAGATCGCACAAAAATAAAATCGCATAAAAAAGGACCACACAAAACCAGGTTCTACTGTGTCTCTTATTATATTGTGTATATAAATAATTGTATGTGTTATTGCATTTTATATACTTTGTAGTGCATCATTTTTGATAACTCTACAGAGTAAAAAATTTTATGTTTGTGAATTTTTTTTATGCCATTCCCTTCGTTACTGGGGAATACTCTGTAGTGTACACTCAAAATATTGTATGTTATTGATCCTTATGCCTTATTGGCTGCTAGAATTAAAAAAGTAATGACTGACTGACTTTGTAGGGGGCTCTATTATTCTCCATTATGCCACTGTATGACTAGTTAACATTTAAAACATTTTGTTTTTGCACCTTGTACACAGTGTTGATTTTTACACCATCAGTCTTTTTTATGTTTAGCTAATTGAAATTGGTACTGAAAGGACACAAATTTATTTGCCAACATTTAAGACATCCTAACTACTGTGAATAGGGAAATTAAACCTGAATGAAAGGAATGTATAAAAAAATTTCAATATTTACATATATATAAGCATTTTATAAAGTGCATTATATGAGGCAAGGAGTACTTTGGAAGGTAGAAACATCATTGAATCTGCTTTCTTACACCTCTTTTCAACATATATTAATATTTAAAAGTACTTCTGTAAAAAAATTGACACATAAGTTTCATCAGTTCTTATACTTAATTCTGTAATGGTAAAGCAATAACAAGATTCATAACAATATTTCACTTTGAATAACAGTAGGTAAAAAAAGTCAAAAACAACTTCTCATCCAGAATAATCTGATATTCTTAAAAATTACATTTTTTTTTCAATCTCAAATATATATACTATATTGTAGCTTGGTAAGTTCATATTATTAAAGCACTATCTATACATTCAATACTATACAATTTTAAAACAGTAAATTTATAAATTAAAATTTATATAAGCACTTTTTTAATTTCTTTTATGTAAAATGTACATATTTAAGTATTAAGCATAGTAAAAAGATTCATTTTAACAACAGAATACATTTATTGAGAACCCATACTTTCTTTTTTTTAATGGACCATATTGGCAACTTAGCCTTTTGCAGTAACGCAAGTCACCAAATATGAAAACCATTTCACGGTGGTTCCATCTAGTGATGACACTTGCTTCCAAATTTGGATACTCAAATTAATTTTAAATCAAGCTCTCATTGGATGCTGAATGTTTGACAATTTAATTTTGCTGAGAGTACCAGAGTCAGGTTGATACTCAGATGATATTTTACATGCCACATAATCATACAGCATGTGTGCCTATGATTTTTGCCTTCAGAAAATCTATCGTTTCCAGCTGGAATTGGACCCTTAACCTTAGGCTTACAAAGTGGGCATGCTACCTCTGAGCCACTTGGCTGACTCTATTAAATGTGCATATACATTAACTCTTAAAGTGCTTGCCAATTACATACTAAATACTAATATCATTACATACTGTAAAAATACAAATATTAATTCTATGAGTAAAGAATAGTTTCTCAGGATATTATTATTCTAGAAAATACATTTTTTTTTATTTTGCAATATGTTTTGATAGCTTAGCAATTTTTCAAAATATCTGCCACTAAAACTAAAACATGTTACAGCACTCCAAGGATTTCTGTATACTAAAATTTCAGCATGCATGCTTCTTCTTTCCTAAGGCTTTTGCATACTCAGTTGCCATCAAGTAGTTGAAATAGTAGTCACTAGCATCCCCTTTCAGTTCAGTTTTTTTTTCTGTAGTGGTTTTCACCCCAAAAAAAAATTTTAATTTGAGAAAAAAATGATAATGACTCTGGGCCAAGTCCAGGTTGTAAGGCAAATGTTCAAAAATTTCTTCTTTAAACTGATGAAGCAATTCCTTGGTCAACACAGCAGCTCACAAGCATTATCATGAAGCACAGTGTCAGTGGACAACCATTCATGCTGCTTGTTCTAAATGGTACATTGATAGTAAAGGATTCGACAATCGGCTGATGCATCTATGGTATGTCTCCTTGAGACATGCAGTCAATTAACTGAATATCCTTTCAATCCCAAAACATTATGGTCATAACCTTTTTAACTTTGGTATCTTTCTGTAAATTTTGATAGGCTGGACTTTTGTTCCATTCAGAATACATATTACACTACAAACTTGACTCTTGGTAGAACTTTTAATTTTGTCACACATTTTAAAGTTTCTTAAATAAGCAATTGTAGCTGATTGCCATTAAAATTAGACTAGCTTGACTGATTGGAAAAGTCAATGACACAGCAGTTGAGGAGGGATAACACAATTCATCAGATAAAAACATTATTTCATTTTAGAAGGACCATTGTATATCTAAACAGCATTCATCAAAGGAAACAAAGGATAATCAAAATTTAATAAGTTCATCTCATAATTGAATTAATTTTAAAATGTGCTAATTTGAACAATTACTCAAAATGTTTTCAAAAATACATTAAATCTACATAATTATTTAGGATATGATTCTGTTGATAACACTATGCTATGCAATGTAATAGTGGTTAAATATAAAACATGTAATTCTCTAGGTAATCTGGCATATTTCAACAGGTTATATTTTAGAGTACAAATTCAAAAACATATTCAAAAATTATTGAATTAAGAATTATAAATTTTGGTAATCACAAAAAAAACATTTAAAAAACTTACCAAAAAAAGCCACAACACACCATCCTCCAAGAAATGCAACAAATAAAAACAAACAAATAACATCTGTGCAACTCCTGAAATTAACAAAATAGCAAAAATGTCAAATTATAACTTCACTTATCATTCAATTTGAAAACAAATGTACACTAAATTTTTAAAATCAATTTTTCACTTTCCTCTTTCCTCATACTGAATTAAAGTTAAAAAATTTTAAGAGCATTTTTACATCTATTTTGCTTTTTATGAAGCCTTCATGCATCAGAGAGCTATTAAATATTTTTAAAGTGAAACTTCTTTGCAGACGGGAGTGAATGGGAAATTTACCCAGTTTTGCGTAACAGTGAAAAAGCGAACAGAAGTAGTGATCCCCCCCCTCCCATCCCCCCGAAATGTCGCCATGGTGAGGAAATAGCGAGCGGAAGGAAAATAGAGCGGAAGGAAGGGGTACACCACATGACATGCGTCACATCCGTGAAAAAGTTGGACTATTGCTAAGGGGGAATTGTGCATCAAAAGTATATCTTGCTGCTATGGACGAAAGGCGCTTAAGTATTGGTGACATTAAGTGGGTACCCTTGCTACTCTCGTAATGAACTCACATGGCGTATTTTCGTAGTTTTTATGTAATGCATGTGCCGTTTTCAACAAATAAACGCACCCAAAATATTACCATTATATGGCTCTTCCCGTTACGGGAGTGTCTAGGGGCATTGTGTATATGTCACTAACGTCATGCCAGAATCGGTACAGACAGCGTCTTGTAAACAAACACAATTTCTGTTAGTGATGCATTAAGTTTATATTATTAATTTTCATTTCCATTGAATCAAAATTAATTCTGGTCAGAATGCCTAGAACAAATGAAAAAGAGGAAAAGAGTTTCGTGAAAGAAAAAAAAAAGTAAAACTAGCAGCAAGTCCAGGCGAAAGTCTATATATCACCAGGTAGTTCTGTCGCAGCTTTTACCATCTTTATCCATAAAGTTTTAGTGCTGTACACACCAGAGGCTGCTGCAATCATTGGATCCGATGATGATTAAAAGCTGATTATCTTAACTGGAGATTTTAATGTTAATTTTGCTTTAGAACCCACTCATTGCAAAGCCACTCATTGAATTCTTGAAACGGACACTGAATTTGACAATAAATACTGATTCTAGAGAAGGAAAAACAATATACGGAACCACAATTGATGCAGTTTTCTCACATTTTCTTGATTGACTAGAATCGAGGATTTTTATATCCTACTTTAGTTACCACACACCTATTGTGTCTTTCTTTGTAAATGATGCAGAAAATTGAATAAAAATATTTTCATACAATAAATGAAGTTTGAATTTTATTTGATTAAAGTTATCTCAGCAGTTTAATATAATTAGATCTATTCCTGCATTTACGGCCAACATCGCCAAAAAAGTTTCACTTCTATTGTGTGGCTTTCCACGTTCATTTTTTGAAGATTTTTTTTATCATTTATAGAGATATAATTTGAGCAAATTTTTTAAAAGCACCCTGTACTTTAGAGCATAGTAAATACATATATTTTGCTAGTATTCAATTGTATTAGATAATACATACAAATAGATCAGCATATGTAAATTATTCCTAAAATGTAACTGGTCCAGTAACAGCTGAAGTACCTAATCATAATCAAGTTTACAAAGTCAAATGCTTGTTACAATTTTTAAGATTTTCCACTTAAAAGATAATTTACAATAAAGTGATTTTACAGAAATAAGCGAAACCTTTATATATACACACACACATTCTATCATTTCAAACATATAAAAAATGTCCAATAATTTATCAAGCAGCAGCAAAAGGAACATTTTTTACAGAAATTTTATCAAATAAAATCATAATTATTTTATATAACAGGAAAAAGTTGAAAATAATTATCATTAATGACAAGTAAGTTGTTTGTTTGTCATTAAAAATAATACTTCATATTGAATTAAATTTAACATTCTTGCCTTTTAAATACACTCAGATTCTTATCCAACAAAACTACATAACAAATCAAACTAATTGCATTGGCTAGTAAACGTAGTTAGAAAGTATATTCATAAAAAAGCACACTTTAAAAAATTGGTGAGTCTCAAAATTAAAAAAAAATCAATATTTTACAAACAAAAATTAAAATGAACTCTGGTATTCAATTCTGTAATAGTGAAATTTCATTTTGTTTCAAAGATTCAATATTTACACAGAAAATAAAAACTAAAATCATTTAAATTAATTTTTTTAAATAACTTTTACCTGTTTTTGATAGGACCTCTAAATTCTGGATCGTAAGTTAGCTCTTCACCTAGAATGAAGAATATTGAAAAATTTAAAATGGAAGTAGTGAATGAATATAACATATTTTTAATAAAAATAATTTAAGTAATAATTTATAATAACATATGCAAATGTTCATTTATAATTACTTTAAATCCATTTTTGTAATTAATTTTGACACAGTCAATCTTTAATTTAAAGCAAAAATAAATTTTAAAAAATGTAAAATATTTACTAAATGAAAAATATATCAAAGGACCTTAAGATAATAAATTATAAGTCCCACAATATCCAACAAGAATAATTATTGGAAATTACATTTGATTTACATTAACACTAGTTTAACCCTACTTTAATAATACTTCAAACAGTATTACGGATTATGATAATTAGATTCACATAATACCAGAACTGATTAGCTGAAAATTTTTCTTAATCACAAAACATGGTACCTATGAAAATGAAGACTGCAAATATTAAAAATTTTAATTCACTTAGTATTGATCTCACATTCAGATGAAAATATTAACAGTTACAGATGAAACAATAAAAAAAAAATACAGTTCTTTCTTATAATAATAGTTTTTAGGATTTTTGTTGTTTTCCTGTGTGTTTTGTAAGCAATTTACAGAAAATTTTCCAAATTTCATTGGTTTATATTTTTCTGTTTCGTATAATTTTTATTTATTATTTAACTTCATTCTCAATATATATATATATATATATATATCCAAGTAAATCGGACCTATCTAGTATAAATGAGTTCACTAGCCAGTTTGATAACACATAACATTACAATAGGCCCCATTTTAGATAAAAATGTGCCTTTAAAATAATGTAATACAAATGCAAAGCAAACTAAACTTTATTATTATACTACAATTAAGCATAACTAACACTCCAGTTTTAATAAATATTTATTAATTCTTTCTTTTACTTTATTTTTGTAAATCTATATTTATACTCCGCATAACATAGCTGGTTCACCAAACAGTCATCAGCTAACATAGTCCATGATGAATTCTTCATAAATTTCATCTTCAAAAATAAATCCAAAGCATATAGTAAGTCATTGTACAAAATATCTAAGTTGGAATCTGACATTTAATTATATATATTGGGAAAAAAATTAATCTTTAATGTTGATGTAAAAATATGTTTCATTTCATTATTACAATGTAACTCAATTAACTCCTTTTGCCAATTTTCAGGAACATTGTTCATGTCAAACTTGAAATGGGCATGAAAATATTTCAAACATTTTACAATATTTTGCTAATTCTGGGAAACGACTATCATGTGCAGTTATAACAGTTTATGGAACAAATGTATGATCTCAACCATGTTGGTAATCATTATATGAAACAAAGCACATGACTGTCAATTCAACACGTACAACACATGCGAAATCAGGTTTGCCAAATTATCTTGAACGTTGGCATTTTTGTGATAGTACACAAGTACAGAGTTTATTTTTTTAGCATATTTAGAGAAATTCTAAAGCTGGTTATTCAGGAAATTAATTAATAGAGGAAAATGTTGAGTATTATTAGTTAAAAAGTTGGCATTCAAATAATTTGCTTACTAAAAGCTTTGATGAAATTTCAAGCAAATTATCTCTCTTGCAAGTCCTTATTTATCTCAGTGCAGGTTTATCCATTGGGCACTTGGGGCAGGTGCCCGGATAAGCTGGAGTTAACCACCAGAATTTCTAGTTATAAATTTCGATCTGCCAGTGCCTAGGGGGGACAGCAGATCTTCTGCACCCTGGGTCTGAAATGAGCTTAAACTGGCACTGATTTACCTTAAGTTTCTTTGTTTATATCTACTACAAAATATACATCTCAATCAATCATGCTTGCATGATGTAACTGATTCCTTTCAACAACATCCAACATTCATAAATATCAAGGCCAATAAGATTTTAGTCAAGCTACAATTTTAAATCCTGATTCTACTAAAGACTATAATGTAGAAAGGCTAATACCCATTTAATCTGACTGGGCTTAAAATCCTTTGGATGGATGAATCTTGTGAGTTCTACAGAAGGCAGATAGATCTGGTTCTCTAATGCTGTGGAGTTTTCTCATGCAGAATAATGCAATCTACAAAGAGTTGATAACAAAATGAATCTAGACAGTTATCAACGGATATTATACAGAAGTCTGATGCCTTTTGGAACACTTGTAAGTGACTGAAATATATATTCCTAAAGAATAATGCTTCCAATTACACATTCTAGGGTATTTGCATTTGTGTTCAATTGTGGTTTATAAGTTATCTCATGAGAATTGGATTTAGAAAGTTCCGACATCTTATTTATGATGTCCGATTTATATGAGTGAATTAAAAATATTTATATTTAAAGAATGGTGTAGTTTTTTCTTTGATACTTGACAGAAAAGTTGAGACTTGAATTTTTAATATTAATCAAATTCTGAAAAATTGAAAACCTTTCAATTTTTACTCAATATTAAAGAGAGCATTGGAAAGCAAATCAGACTGTACTATAAATATTATCACAGGGTGCACAAACTTATCAAAAAAACAAAGGTTATATTTAAATAATGCAATCAAGAATGTAAAATTATAATATAGGACAAATAAAAACTAATATTTTAACATCAATTCAATTTTAAATAGTTTTTTTTTTTCATGTTCAATATGGTGTTGTCTTTACATAGATTTGTAAAAATCAAAAACGTAAATTAAAGCAAAGATTTCTTATCCCCACACAGTTTACCTTTTTATTTTATTTTCATAGTCTGTAAACATTATGTAGTTTGTATAAATGTATATATTTTTTTCCAAGGAAGCGGGGAAAAATTTTTAGATAACATTCACAAAAAAAGTAAGCATTTAAATGGTCATAAGGAAATATTAAGAATATCGCTTAAAATTTTCGTATTTACCAAAAAAACATTTTATAAAAAAAATAAAAATAAAAACTTTGCTTTTTATATTCAGAGATTGAATACAGATTATAAATACTACGTACCATATTTTCTTTCAGATGTTATCGGAGTTTCACTGGATGTCATCTTAATATCTTTTTAACAAAAGATTATAGCAAAATAAATTAGCCACAGAATCACTAAAATTCCGCTGTATAACCCACAGCTGAGAAACTGAAATTAAAACATGACAGGTCATTTTTCATACTCTTAACAAAAATTACAAAAGATTTATACAACACGGAAAAAAGAAAACAAATCTCTCACTTCTAACGAAATTTAATTAATCCATACAAACAAAATCCATTTCCTAACTCTTTTCTATTTGAACAAGTGCAGTCTTTATTTCTTGTCACACAATCGACTTTTTAAATTCGATCACTATTCTGACTTTATTTTCGATATCAGATGCTGCCATTATATGCGAGAAAAACAGTAAACACATGTTGCTTAATTTTTCCCATCTTTGCAACAACTGAAACCTTAAAAATGTTTACTAAGCTAGTTATAATCTTTTTTTTTTTTAAATGTATAGAATACTTTTCAATAATAGAAACAGTATATAGAAAAACATCGCTTAACGAACACCTAGTATGACGAATGATTCATTAATGAGAAGAGCAAATCGTGAGAAAAAAATTATTGCTTAATAAGCAATATGTCGCGTATCGAGTTACAAACAGAGGAAAAGTCTAGAATTGGGAGCCTACTGTATCAATATTTAGCACTCTTCAGCGAACATTTTAGTACCGCTTATGATTAATGACACATTTTCCCAAACTTTTGTACAGACGTATTTGATTGAAATGTATCTGCCACTTCAAGTCTTTGTTACAGACAACAAACCTCCTGATTCTAAAAGTCTACAGGCTGTCTTCCTTGTAAATTTCAAAATCATTTCCCACTCAAGTTTTAGTTTCTACCTTCCAATACCATCCCATTCATCCCTTTCAATACCATCGCCTATGGACATTGGCGTAACGTACATCCCAGCTCACAGGGCCATGGCTCTAGGGGGCCCAAAGCCTGACTGACACCAAGTACGTTTTTAACCAATTGGGGCTTAAAACCTGACTTTGAAGGGGGCCCTAATATTCTCCGTTACGCTACTGCCTATGGATCAACAGGTTATATCTATAACTTGAAGAAACTCTAATCGAAAGCACTCTTCTAGAGTCATTTTGAAGTGACTGAAGGGACCAATCTCCTTTCACAGAGTTTTGGAAATATTGCTTCTACGTTTTTGCTTACCTAAAAATGATTGAAAGTGCGCACGAAGCCATAATCAAGAGAATTCTGCTTGGAAGAGGCATTAACAGAAGAGTGTTGCTAAAAGTGACGTAGATGGATCTGAGACAATACCTAATAAGTCTACACAACACATTATTTTTAGGTAAATTCATAAATAAGAATCATATCGACGTGTTTGTAAAAAGACACAGACAATAACTGATCTCCAAATAGCTTATGGAGTTGCACTGCGTTTCATAGCAAGAAATTATGGATGTGGGAATATGTAAGAGGTGGAGGAGGTTGCAGCATTGCAGTACTACTATTGTAGCGCTATTAGAAAAATTCTGTAAGAATGGTAAACTCTTGCATTGTACATTCAAAAGCATTCCCCTAATAAGGATCCTAATAGGTGGCTGTATTCCCCCTAATAGGTGGCTGTATATGAACTACGACTTATTAAATGATTATGATGCTTTGCATTTTCACCAATTTTTAAAACATCTGGAAAAACTAATCTCTAGAGAAAAATATCCCAGTTTTATCTAGTAAAAAGAGAATTTGAAACACATAAAACATAATTAACTATTTATTTCGATTCGTTTCTTTCAGCAAATCAAATTCTAGGTTGCTTCATTACGCGAAAGAAAAAAAAGATGAAGAAATTCTACACTCCTTAGCAATGTGCACCTAATTTGCTTATTCTCCATAGATGCTTTCTCGAATGAGTGAATGAATATTAATGACATACTAAGAGAAACACGGGGTCTATCAGCAACGGGCCTCTCAAGTTTGAACTATGGTCAAGTGACGAGGACGACACCTGAGCAAGCACCCTCTCATTCCACTCTGACGAGAAGACAGATTTAACACACACCAGCCTCTCTACACAAGGAAGCTTCAGTGTCACTAAGGCTCGAACTCATGACATGCCAGCCTCGAGTTCGTGATTATGACCACTAAGCTACCGCAGCTTCGATTCATTCCTAAAGAATATGTGTAAAATAATTCTTGTAAAAAATTATATTGCATCTGAAAATATATAAGATTGGTCCTAGTCCTAAGAAATCAGCAAACTAATACATTAAATCCCGAGTTTTTCATATTAAGACCTTAAACCAGTGCTTCTCAAACTTTCAATATTTTCGACCTAATATTCAATCGTAATTTTCATCGCACCTCTCCCCTCCATACAATAACAATGCATTTAATTCAATAATACTGTACTTTGATGCTTAAACTACAATACGACTTTAACCTCTTAAGTGCCACTGGCGTATATATTCGCCCAGCCAAAGCGTTAATTGCCCCTGACGTATATATACATCTTTCCGAAGTACGACCTTCTCTATGCACTGCTATCCATAAAATTATTCCTAGGACTTTGGAATGCAATAAAAGGACTATGACAGTGTTTGTGAAGGATTTACTTATTTTAGTGTATTTGCTTATTTATTTCCCCCAATACATCACATACGCGCGCCTTCAAGGCAAACGGTGGTATTGGGGAGCGAATCACGTAACTTTTAATCGTCAGTAAAGGGATTAATTATAAACTATACAAATTATCAAGATAAGAGTTAATTTTTGTATGTAATTTTATATGCGACTGACCCATGGTGTCACACTGGTAATTATAAAACTTGTTCTTAACTTTGTATTGTTAAATTAGTTATAAAATATGTTGTGCAGAGTACTGATACACTTATAAGTGTATTATATCAGTGTAAATGCATACTTTACCTTTTATTATGCTAGAATATATTTTGTTTATTTACTTTCAGTAAGCTAATAATTTTTTAAAATAATCTTTTGTTTTCTACTTTTCAATATGCTCGCACCCCCCTAAGGGGGCACATCCCACAGTTTGATAAACGCTGGCTTAAATATTTTATTTCATAAACATTAAACATATATCATACACAAAAGTATAGTAGCATTTGAAAAGAGGGAGGAGGACGGGTCCCTCATGGACAAAAAAATTAAACAAAATAATACAAGTCTCTCAATTTTAAAGCTCAGCCTGCAGTTACTAAGCATTATTCGCAGCCACTTTTTTTTTTTTGACAAAAAAACTTATACATTTTCTTAAGACTGCAACATTATCTCTATCCCTAGAACGTCTTGATTATCGTCTTCGGGATCCATTGGTATAAAAAAAAAAAAAAATTCGGTAATTTCTTGAACAAGATTAGTATTAGCCTTCTGTGTTACTGATGTTTCACAGGATTTAAGAGCCTGTAAAGATAATATAAACGCATAATCCTTAACCACGCGATGGGAATACCCGCGTTTATTTAAATAATTTTTTTCTGAAACTTGTTTAGATGCATCTGAAATGTTCCAGTCACATAAAAATAAATATCACATGATGTTTCCTGTGACAACGTATCAGGAGCGAATTTTATCTTAATTTTTATTAAATTTTATAAGCGTCAAAGGGCACTTGAAAACCAAACTCAAAATGCAGACAAAATTCCATACTCAGGCTATAAAATTCGGAGAATTCTTACAATTGGAGATTGCATTGCATTCCTTGGTTCCAAAGCCATAGTTATAAAAATAAAAATAAAGCAAAAACTTTTTCTTAGAATTTGGACTAATCGTGTTAAATCAAAATAAGTCGAGTAAAAAGAAAATTAAAATTATTTTTTCAGTTGAAGTTAAATTAAAATAGAGTAAATTAAGCTCGCGTGTACAAGCAAAATTGGTGCATATAGTTTTCTTTGTGGAGAAATAATGCATATGACAACTTTTTTTGCAGTTCCATTTTTTAATCGTTAAAGGAACATATCAGCTAATGACTTGAATTGAATTTCAGTATAGTGTTTGCAATGAGATAACTCATTAAAATGTATTCAATTACTTCAAGTTCATCTTGTCTTAGTGCGAAAAAAAAATGACGATGAAAAAAGAATTATTTAAATATTTCCTCGTGATCTTAAAGAGCATTAATGGGAATGTTCTTAGAGTTTACGATTTACTTATTGTAAAGTAGTTTTTATTAATTCATGCATAATTATTTTTCAGTAAACTGAACATTTTGATCTCGATACAAATTTTTTCTTCATGTACTTTGAAAAATAGTACATATTCTTATACTAATATTTAAGAGATACCACACATCAAAACTGATGTGATTTACTTCGTTATAATTCACACATGTGTGTGTGTGTGAGTGTGGAGCAATTTATAAAATTTTTTGTCAAACTAGTGAGTGAGGTTGATCAAAATATGTTTTGTTTTCAAAGGCCATAAAGGCTTCATAACCACTTCTATTTTTAGCATATATTAGGGAAATGAATTCCAATATAAAATAAAAAGATCTTATTATTTCTTTATCCTTTATAAAAAACAAAGTTAAAATTTAAAAAAGTTGCTTCATTATAAATTCGCAAATAAATAACAAATGTCGAGTAGCTTTTTCTTTCCAAACAATTTAAAAACATTTATGCAATAATTTTCCAATTAAAGTAGTTTTAAAACCAAATTTTAACATTTCTTTAAATAAAATCGTTTGTATAATTGTTCTTTTTTTTTCAGATTTATAGCGTTAAATGTTAAATACTTTTCTTTCAAAATAAATAAATAAATTTAAAAAATCATATTTTTATTGGTTTTTTTAATTTTGAAATTTTTTTAGGTTGAAAATGCTTTAACAGCAGTCATTTTTTTTAAAGAAAATATTTGAAACTGACAAGTCGATATGATATTCCTTTTAATGCAATATGTAGATGACAATCTGAACATCTGTCACATATAAATTCAAATATTAACAGTTTATATTCATTTTGTTAAGAGCAGATGTTAAGGAATTCACCTCTCAGTATTAAAAAAAAATGAAGATGCTATGGTTCTGAATCACTCTTCAAAACACTGATACATTTTTAGATGAATTCTTTGATAAGTTATGGTTCCTTAAGCTAAATTTATAAGGTCAAAAAAAAATATTATCTAGAACGGAAGACGATTCATGCAGAACTCTACCGATATGTAATACATACAAGAACGGTCATACCGGAAGCTTTAAATCAAGAAGGAAACACAGATTCGCTGTATAGTTTTATGACACTATTTGTACCCCTTGAAAAGTTCCGAGTTTTGATTATTCATTTATTGTCACACTTACACAAGCGTGGGATGATTTATATTCTTCCACACCTATTTTTCGTTTCATTCAAATTTCTTCTTTTGGTTTAGTTTTCAACCGCTTGATTTGTTATTAATAATTCGAAATCAATTTATTCCAACTGTATTTGTCTGTAAATTATTCAGTTAAATTCACTTTCTATTTTAAATTATCATTTGTCTCAAGTATGAATAGACTGTGAATTAAATTAAAATGAATTATTTTATTTCAGTTTTTAATATACATGTTTTTGTATTCTATTCTGTTTATTCTAGTATATTCTAAATGTAATAAGCGGGCGGGTAACGGCTAGTATTATATATAATAGCATTTATTTAGTGTGTGTATAATGTTATTTTTTATTATTTTTGAATATTTTACTGTATCTTAATACTTAATTTGAAATGGTTTGGTTTTGCATTTCCTATATACATAAAATATGTGTTTCATGCTTTAGTAGGCCTAATTTTGTGTATATTACTGTTGGATATTTTTTATCCGTTGCAGAATAGTCCAAACGAATAAACAAATACCTTTAACGAATTATTAATATACGCGGTTGTATTCGCATTAGCATTATTACTTTTCACAAAAAAAAAAAAATTCTCACATTTATTTTGCTTATGGTATAAGATATTATTTCAGAATATTATGTTTGTATTTTGTTGTGCTGTATGAATATATTTATTAATCTTCTAATTAATGGGAAAGGTATTAATAAAATTGCAGTGTATAAGCAATTAGTTCATTTAAATACATGTATTCAAATATTTTTATGAACTTTGTGTGTGAGAATTTTGCTTTTATTCAATGTTATTCGGAACCTTTTTTAATGACTAGATGATAAGTCAAAAAAAAAATTCAGGATCAAAAGGTTTTGTTTTTGTACTGTAAACTATTTAGTTCTATCTGAATTTATTTTCTTCGTTTTGAAGTAACTTTTAGTTGACTAAAAATGTACTGTAATTATAGGTGTAGTTAAAAAATTCTCTTCCATATTACTATCGTCTGCTTTAAATAATAATCCACACACACACACACACATCCAGCTCTTATTTATTTAATTACTTCATTTATTTGCTGATATATAATCGTCTGTTGCTTAAGTTAGCATTTTTTGTAATTATTCTAATTTCGTATTTAGTTCCGTCGGAGAAAAGAGTTCTAATGCTTAAGCGAAGCAGTTTGAAGTTAATATGTAGTTAAAAAATTTTGTATATTTTAGATATATCATCAATTATCGGGAGGTTTCTTTCATCATTTATGTGATTATAAGAACAAGGTGTTTGTGGAAAAAACTTTGATTGCTTTTTTTCACAGGTACATCGGTGCCTAAAATTCAGAAGCCTTGCATGGTTAGTCGAATTTCTCGAAAGGTACGGAACGACAGGTGAAACCAATGCTTTCAAGGATACAAATTTTTCATGTCGATAATCGAACGCGAGTGCAATTTGAGGAAAGGTTTTGTGAGCGCACATGAGAATTTTCACGCTTCATTCATTCGAACATCCCAATGACTTTCATAGTATATCTTGGAACATTCAATGATATTTTTAAAACACTCAGTTAAAATGAGTAACTACCAACGCTTGGGCAACAGAATGAGATAATGAATCGCCGGAGTTTTGAGGCAGGGTAGTCTCAAGGAGAGATTGTTAGACTTTAAAGTAAGTTAAGCATTTTTTTTTATTGAAAACATTTACAGCTCCTGGTGTACCACACAGTATCACACGAGGCTTACAGAAGTAGAAACACATTACAAAAGAAATTTAAAAAAAGATGAAAATTAAAAAATACGTGTTGGATTACAAATATATACGAAGAATTTACAAAGATGGTCAAAAGCACTTCTGGTGGAAATCAATTGGGAAAAATCTGAAGCTGACCTTTAAGTGTCAATCTTGGGATCCTTCACTGACAAACTTGGAACATGGCAGGAGTTCATGTTCAACATTTTCCTCCCCACGAACACTACAAACGCAGGAAGATGACGGAACAAAATTAAATCTGTTCAAATAACTTTTAAAGTTGCCATGTCAAATGAGAAATCAGATAATTTTGTAATTAAATAATAAAAAAATTTGTGGCATTGCGATCTCATACTAATGGCATTAGCATTGAGAGCAAGTTTGGGTCGCAAATTTAATAAGAACAAGTTCGTAGAAAGAAGGACTCAGCAAGGCCGTCTAAAAGCCACAAGGACCAATGGTGATCCTTATTTGTTCATTATAGTCAGGGACGTCTTAAGGCTTCTTGAGGCCCTGGGCTCTTATACAAATGTAGGCCCCATATCTATGACCCTTAAAAGTAGACAGTATACATACATTGTGAAATACTAGTACAAACAAAAAATGGTGCGTGGAATGCCACGCGATAGAAGTGAAACTTCTTTGGCGACGTTGGTCGTAAGTGCAGAAATATATCTAAATATAGTCGATTGACCATTGTATTGACGGATACTGGAACATTGATTATTTGCCCTAATATTCCAAACTGACCGTGTACATGTCTCAATCGCCTAATTTGCATGAAAGGTATTCGTGGAGAAATGAGTCCTTCTGATACCATATCCAAAGTAGGAAGATGTGCTGGAATTTCTGGGTATACAAAACCATTATATTTTGATAAATTTGGTATACTTTTCCTATTTAAACTTTGTCGGCAACTGTAGCACGCTTTAACGTCCTCTAAATTAATTCTCGGTAAAATATTTTTATGCTCAACAACAGGCGTTTTCAAATAATCTCTAAACCTTAATCTATCACAAATCGAACACCCGTGACCGAAAGGATTATCAACGAATCGCTTTTGGAAATCTTTGTGAGCATTTTTATGGAATCATAGTCTTTGTAACGTAAGATAGAATTTATTATCGATTCACATGCATCAATTCCAACACGTACTAGACTTGTTGAGGGCTCTGTACTTGTTGACTGCACAGGGTGGTTCACAAAGTCCGTATTAATCTGTGCTGGCATTAGATGAGTCTCAATAGCATTCCCATCATCAGTCATTAAACTCGGCATTAAGAGAATATTTTGCAATGTTTTTTTCCGTGCTCGATATTCTCTCATGTACTCTGATCGAGATTTGGCAGTAGCGCTTGATGAATTTGCACTATTTTTTTGGTTTTTTTTTATCACTTTTTCGACTGGACTTTCTGCTAGTTTTTCTTTTCTTTTTCTTTCACGAAACTTTTTTCGTCTTTGTGCATTTGATTTAGGCATTCTGATTAGAATCAATAATAATTCAACGCAAATGAAAATTAAAAAAACAAATTAGCTGCCGAAAACATCATCATGTGGCCAATAATCTAAGGAAATACTTTAAAAAGGCACGCTTTTGCTGCAAGAGCTATTTTGTCTACACCGTAACGCAAACATTGCAACACATGTAACCGTTGACAAATGTCCCATGGTCTGGTGAGAAAAAGGGGGGGGGGAGTCGACCTATTGGAAAGCAATCATCCAACTTTTCCCCGAATATGACGCAAGTCACAGGGTGTGCCCACCCCCATCGAGCTAAACGACTCGAAAACCCAACCACGTGAAGAACGAATGTAGAAGAGTTGCAGTTTCTTAATCCCCCCCCACCAACTCCTGACCGCTGATACTATTTTTAGCAAAGGTGAACCCCTCTCTTTTTTCACTCTGTTTACTCCCTCTCATAGGTTCACTAGCTAACTGAAGAAGAAGCCTAGATGCCTCTAGGCTGGTTCTGAGGAAAATAATATATTTCAGACCCCGCTGTCTTTTCATCCCGCTCGCTATTTCTTCACCATTGCGACGATTTGGGGGAGATGGCGGGGGAAATCACTACTTCCGTTCGTTTTCTCCCTGTTCCGCAAAGCTGAGCAAATTTTCCATTCACTCCGTGAGCATAGAAGTTTAACTTCAATAACCCGAAACAAGTAAATGGTAATGGCTTACAATCACACAAACCAACTCGACCGACTGCTGCCTTTTGATCGATTGAGTAATGATTGTGTATGATGGTAACCCAAGCTGTACGTGGACGACAGTCACTACATGTAGCCAGTTGAACTAACGTCCGAAATTCCCAGTTTTTCGGAGAATACAACCGGAAATAACATTTCACCGTTGAAATTATTCTAGTTATGATATTAAGGCTGAGTTGAGAACGAGACGAGGCCCTGGGCTTGTTGGCCCATGCCTTAAGACGTTCCTGATTATATTGTGGTGTATTGGAAATGCAACAGCTTTTCAATGCTGTTTGCATACATCTAACTTCTGTGCACAGAGGAGACAACTTAACTTGATACAAAAAGCATCGATGTTGGGACATGGATCATCCAATACATTCCATTAAAGATTCTAGATTTATCTTAACCACAGATTCTCGGGAAACCTTCATCTGGAGAAAATCAGGGACCCATTACACGTTTTTTGAAAAATATAAAAAAGATATTTTCATGGCAGTGGAGATTATATCTGACTGTTCAAGATGCTCGAAAGTCAGCTGAAGGCAACGAGTGTCACAACAAAAGGAATTTCGCATAATTGCAGTTGGCAACAGCAATTATCATAGTAGAAGCAACATAAAGCTGTTTGTGTGTGTGTTGTGTAAAACTTGAATAGATACACAACCAACTGGATGGCTTTCTTAATTTTATCTCCTCATAACGGTCATTATATCTGGCGGGGAAGTTGAACGAAGTTCTCGTTATCATGCTGATAATCTGCTTCCTTATTGGTCGTGCCAATCGTTTGGTTAATGTTCATGCACGTTGTAAGAAGTTCGAGAAGAAGGAGAGCTGAAAGGCTGCTCTCTCATTGGTGCATAGTAGGGTTATTTTTCCATCTCCTGTACATTTCGATTTCCACAAGGCCGTGGTAGCCTAGGGTTCAAGGTAACAGATTCGTGGCTAGGACCGCTGAAAACCCTCCATGTAGGGGGGCTGATCCACGTTAAATATGTCGAGGCTTAAATGTCTTCCCGTTGGTGTGGGGTGGTAGTTAGGAGAGGGAGATGTCAGCTCAGGTGTCTACGTCGTCACTTGATCATGGTTCAAAATTCCAAGGTCCGATGCCAAAAGCCCTAGAGCAGCTGAATAGTGCGACGTTATTATTCACTCACTCGATTTCCACAATAGTTTGTTGATGATATTTCTCCTAACTTTCAACTGTGACTCAGTAGAAATCACAAAACTTTTAATGAACACTTATTTCAAATTGTGAGATACCAATATCCTTTTAATTCAAGTTAAATCATAGTAGTTGGTTGGGTTTTTTCCCCGAGCTCTAGATGAATTTTTTATCGTGAGACCCAGTTGAAACACCGCTATAGACCAGAGGTAGGCAAACCGTGGCTCTTTACCTAAATGTATTGTTGAAGATTATTATGTCTACAAAAGACTGTTTCCCTTTCTCTTTTCCTCCAAAATTATCTATTGTAAAAATTTACCAAATTTGCGTATTCATTTGAATACTGGAGTAGCTTGACTTCTGCATTAAATTGTTTTCCGTAAGCAAAGTGTATTGAGAATCGATGAAAATATTAGAATAAAATCAAAACAGTGAAAGTCGAATTTATACATTGGTAAAAATGCCGCCATGGGGAAACCCTGTTTTAAAAGATTTCTAAAAAGGTTAATTTATTTACATACTGGAGTTTAGTTTTTCCGCAATATTTCCTTATGAAATTATTTATTTTGGACATCCTTATTATTATAGATTGCAGATATCACTTTTTGTTTTACAGGGCAGCAATATAAATAGTTAGCCAATAGCTACAGTGACAAAGCGTTTATTATACAGTTAAAAAAAAAATACTTCGTTTGAATTGTGCGAAAACTTCTTCACAGCTTTTATTACCCAATCAACTAAACGAAAATCTATTCTCACTTCCGAGCTAAAGAAATTGCGTGGTGCATTTCGTAAGGAAAATCAAAATAAGTGTCATCATACATAGTACTTTCAAGGACGCCTTTTAAGATTGTGAAAAAGAAATCCACAATAAATGTTTTCTAAATGGCCGTGAAAAACATGTTTTGATGCTTGATAGACGTGTGATATGACAGTTATTTGTAGATATAAATGACTTATTGGAATCCACGCCATCGCGTGTTGATACTATTCTGGGAGAGAAGAAGAAGAAAAAAAAGATAGAAATATGTGCGCTTGGCTAGACAGGTGTTTCAATTTTCTAAGCACATCCATGAGCGAAAATTCAGCTTGCCGAATTAAAAAAGAAGCTGATTCCGTTTATTTCACATTTTATTACTACATAAGCTTTTGAAATTGCACTAAAATTGCGGTATTTTGCCAGATTGACCCCCCCCCCCTTTAACGCCGACTGTAAATAAATATCGTATACCTTGTCCTAATAAGACAGTGCTTTTTGGTTTAATTTAATATAGTGAAAAGTTTTTTGTTTGCTTTAAAATTTTTTCTCTAGCCAACATCGAATTTATTGATAAGCATTGATTTTATAGTCTTTGTCAATATTTTAAATAATGGAAATTTTACACATGGAATACAAATCGCAATACTTGGGCAACCTAGTACTGGGGAGTGAAAACCTAACCATCTGTTAAGGTATCCGACAACTTGCAACTTTTTTAAAAGGATGGAGATATGGAGATTTTTTTGTGGTTTTTAGATTTTTTTTTTTTTTTTTTAAGAAAAATATGCTAAAATAAAGAAGAGAAACAGAAATTATTATTATTAAAATAAGAAAAAATGGGTAAAAATTTACAAAAAATAACATAAATACGCCCCATTCTGTACCAAAAGTTTATAAACAAATTTTAAATTTTTCAATTCTGATGTGTTGCTATGTTAATCATTTTTGAAATGACCTTCAAGATAAGAGATAATTTAATTTTTACAAAAAGTAGAGCACTTAATCTTGGTAATTATATGAAATTGCTTAAAATAACAGTAATTATATTCACATAAGGGACTGTCAATTTTGTAGTAAATCAGTGATTGATAATTCTGTAGGTTAAAACACTTCTACTATTATACAGAAAATACACAAATATTTCAGCTAATTATTTTCAAAACTTTTTCAGCAATCGCTGTCCTTGTTTGAACATTTTTAAAAAAAAACGCGTTTACAACGCGTTTTAAATTATGAGATCTTGCTTAAGTAAAAGCATCTGCTTTTATTAAAACACTTGTAGTTTTTTCTTCTTCTTGTGAACGGAAAATAATAAACTTAGTATTTTTGTAAAGCAAATGGCCTATAAAATAAAATCTTGAAAAAAAATTGTCAATTTTTGGCAAAATTCACAATTTTAGGGTAGTCGGATACCTTAAAGATAAATTATATCTCTGGCGCAATTCGAGAGGACAAAAAATTCTTTTGAACTATCAGATATTGATGAGAACATTTAAAATCCAGCCTATACTTTTCACTTCAGATCACGAGAAGACCCTGAAAAAGAATTTAATTTAATGTATAGGTCCCCCCATTTTTCCAAAAAAGTACTTTGGTTAAATCGGGACTTGATTCTACGAACTACTGACTGCAAAACTCATGACTTAATGAAACTAGAGAAAAGAATGTATTTGTGGTATTTTCAAGACAAACGTCAGTGTGTGTGTGTAATAGGCTGAAATATAAACTCCTGCAAGACTGATAAGTTCCATAATTGTCACCATAGTAATCTAAAATGACTGTTGAAGCGTTCACACATACTCTTAAAAAGATCTCTTCAAGGATAATAATGACTGAATGTGCTATTTATTATACCTTTGATGCATGAAAATTCCCTTTCTTAATCTGTGATGAATAACTTCTTAGGAAAGCATGGAATGTTCAAGTAATTACACCGATTTTCACTAGATGGCAGCATGTACATTAATGAAAACACTTATAGTTCCTTACGACTATACGTGAACAGAGATAATAGAATAAATAGGTCGTATTTTAAGTCTTTCTTGTTTCATGTACTGTGAGTCAGATGTAGTATTTTCTACTTTCATTTTTTCCTCAGGCCAAATATTAACCATGATGGGTGAAATACTTTTCGATTAATCTTTAATTCTTGGTCAATCATATCACTTTGTCTACATTACAATTTCAAATGCAAACGATGTTGAAATAGATAAATTCGGGGCAAGTTCCTTTCTTGTACTATATTAGTGTAAAAAGTGCATAATTAGGAGACGGTCTAAAACCTAGAATAGTCTAGAACAGCGATACTCAACCTGCGGCCCATCGAGCCTTTTTAAGTAGCCCGGTCATGGCTCATTGCTCTGAGAAATTCATCTATTTAAGAACAATGTATTAAAAATTTCGGAAAAATTCTTTGTTAAGAATCAAATATATCAATTTTGCTTTTTGCTGTCGGTGTCGTACGGGTACGAATTGGTATTCTTTTTCTTTTTGAAACGGTTACGGTAAGTGATAATACACCACAGTAGAGTAGCGACAGTTTTATGGGTGGGACTAGTTTTTAACTGTCCTTCATATCTTGCAAGCCAAAAATTTTCGAATAAAATATATCGTTTCAAGACGATTGGGAAGTTGGCTATTTTGTAGTGAAAAACAAACATTGATCAGAGTAGTTGATTGATTTGTCACGGAGGTGCTGTATTTAAAAAAATACCAATAAACAGGAATCAATCAGTGACACTATTAGTTGAAGATCTCTTTCAAAAGGTGATAAAAAGGATTTCTTGAATAATCTTTGCAACAGCAACAATATGTTTTGTCAGTGGTAATACCACAGCGGTAACAAAGGCATCCTATGAAGTTTGTTATGTTATTGGTAATCATATAAAACCTTTTAGTGATGCAGAAATTAGGAAGGAGTGTTTCTTAAATGCTTCTGATTTAGTCTTAGTGACAAAAATAAAAATAAATAATAATGAAAAAAAGCAAAACATGCGTTATAATATTTTGATCAACTTTCCACATGTTGAATTTCCGATGTTATTTTGGTCTTAAAGCATTTCTCCGCCCCCCCCCCTTTATCCTCGTGTTGTGGCCCATGGGAAATAATTAACATAAGAATGCGGTCCAGCAGAAAAAAAAGGTTGAGTACCCCTGGTATAGAACATTGGTTTTCAAACTATGTCCCACTAATTCTGGGCTTCACGAGGCATACCCAGGAGCTCCACAAATCGCAATAAAAAATCCAAAAAAAAATTATAAACGAGTATGGAAAGTGAATTCAAAAAGTTTGAAAAACTAAAAGTATCCATAAATCATTCCAATCATTAAAAATGAACATTTTATTTATACATAGTAAATTTATATTGTAATATATTTTTTAACTTTTATTTTAATATAATAAAACAGTATTAAGCCATTTTTTATTTATATCTAATACTAGATTATGAATATATTCCATTGTTTATTATTCCAGGTTCCACAAAATAATTTTATGCTCTTTAGTACAATGTTTTGCAAAACTAAATAATATTCTTATAGTAAATGCCCCTTTTTTTATTTGTGGAGGGGAAAAAACACCTATAACGAAGGAAAGGGCAAACAACTTATCGACATATCAACAGATTCGAGATTAATATCTAATTTTAAGTAAGACTTACTCTTAAGTTTTAGATCGCAAATTCATGAAAACCATGAACAGGATCAGTAGGGTAACGGAAAATAATTGGGCCCCCCACAAGATTGTACATCGCGTAAAAATATTTAATATGAAACTTTTAACCGAATACAAAATCAACCGCAGTCTGAGTAAACGAAGAAAAAATGTATAACATTCCAGAGCATTTATAATGTTCATTAAAACTGGAAATCTCTAACGAGAGATAACCTGGTAACTTGAATAAAAACGAACACTAAGAAAGACACGAACACTGTAAAATAATTCTCCATTAAAATTCTTAAGAAAGAAAAAAGGTATGTCTTACCTAATCTTTCATTTCTGATTCTCAGAGGCTGAGCTTGACCTAAAGTTCGATTATATTCTAGCGTAATTGCTGCAACTTTTAATAAGGAGTGTTCTTTATATGAAGTAAAAATGATTTCATGAAAAATGAAATAAAAAACTGATACATTCCATTATGCTCTCTTTTCATTATGCTTCATTTGATTGAATACTCATAAATCCATCATCAAATGCTCTAATTTGAAATGCTCTCTATGCTTTTCCAAGTATCGTAATATTATTTTACTTGAAAAAAGCATAACAGACGTACGTTATTTACAACTTTTCTAAATGAAATTGAAATACATGGGGGGGGGGGGCTAAAGATGCCAATAATTTTCTCTGCTGCTTCTTAAAAAGTAAATCATGCCTTTTTTCTCCCCTCAGTCCTGTTAATGTAATGTATACAGTAAAAAAACAGTGTTGAATTTTTGTATCTTCCTAGCATTTTATCCATCTGTGTGACTTTTGTTGTATTTGTTAATAACTTAGGTTTATTAGTAATTTAGGTTTAAAAAGAAAACCCACTTAAGAAAAGTATCTCTCGTCACCTGGATTCCAGCAAATGAAAAAAAAAAAAATTTTGATTTGCTATGGGATTAAAGGTATATGAAAATTTTGATTATATATATATATATATATCAATGACGTTTGATCGCTGATGTAAAAATAGCTTAAAAATTCGATTTTAAAAAAATGTGAAGTGAATTTTGAGAGAATCTACGTTCATGGCGTCAGTCAGGCTTTGGGCCCCTTTGTAGCCTTGAGATCCCCTCCGCAGTGCGGGGGTGCACGTTACGCCACTGAACAGGATTTCTTACATAGCAATAAACATTTTAATGTCATTAAGAACAATGCACTTAAGTGAAAAATATTTCTCAACCTGAGTAGCTACTGGATCAAGTAAAATAATATGAGCGACAAAAACAGCAAAATGTTTATTGAGTAATTCATTACAAATTAATTATAAGAATACATTTAATGAGAAATTTGAGCTTGATGATTTTGGATAAATTCGTTCATATTTGGTCGTAAAAATGATAATGCAACTCTCATTTCGTCATCTATACTGAAAACTCTTGACCTTCTTTCATTTTTATGTTTGTTAATGCTTAAAATTCGAATTCACTCTAATAAGATGTAGAAAATTGAAACAGTACTTTAAAGCTTTTCTTGGCTATCAGGAGATAATCGCCTCTAATTTTAATCCAAAATGAATTAATTGTTTCTTCCGAATGTTTTGAAATAAAATCTCGATTATTACACAGCAAAAATTAGTTTTTCCTCTTTATTCAAAATTAATTCATGTATAGATGTATCCGTTATCCCAAACGGATTATGTACCGAAGAAATTTCTTTTACATCCGTCCACACATGAAAGGAAAAGTTAAATATACCACGGATACCCATAGTTTATTTCTATAAAACGGCCGAAAATATTTAGCTTCTGGATTTAATTTTTTAAATTTTTTTCTCCGAGTATAATTAATAATTTTAAAAAAATATGGCGGCGCACTAAACTGCTACGCACAGTGGTTGAGATTTATTGCTCTAGATCTTGATTTTTATTGTGAATTTCATACAAAGCTTTATATTTTCTGCGCATGAATTTTTATTTATAATGGGGTCGATTCATCGCCAGAGGGCGCTGCGATTGTTTAGCAATTGCCACGGGATAATCAAATAAACAATAACAGCTAATCATATTACACTTGTGGTTGTGGGCTAACCGTCGATTTTCCTTACATTCAAATTTATTCTTTAATTTTTTTTAGTACTCTAAATGTTTTTTGTATATTTTGAAGTCTTTTGCTTTTCGCATAGTTATTAAATATATACATAGTTTTAGTTTACAGTTTTTTTGGATTCCAGCTTAGTTTATACTTCTTTCTTTGACCTCGTGTCTTGTGTTTTTGTATACTTTGGAGTTTAGCAATTAGCTTGCCAACCACAATGTATTTCAAAAAAAATATGGATAATTGAAATGAACAAAATCTTTTATGCCCTTGGTGATTTAAATCCTTGGCGATGTCAATTTTTTTGGTGACTGGAATCAATAGCTAAGCAACATAACTTAGCGATAGTATTCCTAGAATTTACAAATTGTAATTTTTCAATAAAAATAAAGAAACATTAATGTTAAATTAAAATTTTTTTTATAAAGCTACCAGAGTAATGCATACAAATAAAAACTATATATTTTTTAAGCTAAAGGAAAGAAAGGATTTCCTTTTGTTGTATGACAGTAGATGCAAAGCCCGGGCCGTGGGTAGCCTAGTGATTAGAGCATCGGGTGCCAGACCGGAAGGCCTGGGTTCGATGCCCGATGCCACCAAATACTCGCCGAGTACAAACGGAAAACGTGCTCTTTAAATCTGTAGATCCGAATGGTGTCGCCATCTATCGTGAGAAAAATCATGCTGTCACCTCCATAGGCTCAAAGCTTAGACTAATGACAGACCTATCTCTAGCCTGTTGCCATGATGAATTTCGTGGGCCTCGATCTGACTACGTCAGACAGGTGGCATAAGCAACAACAACAGATGCAAAGCCGAGAATACTGCTAAAATACTCATTCCAATCAAACACGTGGGAATTTGTTGAGCGTATTGTCATGTGATTATGACGTCAAATGAATCTAGTCCATTGGCTTTAAAAGTTGCAATGCATCGTCATGTTTAACTAATTTTGAAAATCATGCAAAGCCTCACCATCATCATAAATGTAAATTTGTCCCAACTGTGGTTTGCCCCTATCTGTTGTAAAGCTGTTGTTGCTTTTATCGACTGTACCTTATGTATAAATAAATTCATTTCAGCATCACGAAATACGTTATATACACTTGCCTCCGAAAGTCTGCGTACAGGCGATCATCTTTCATATTCATGCAAAAATTGGCTAATTAAATGAAGTCATTCAGAATCAATACTATTTATTATTATTATTAATTATTAATTAAAAGCTTTTATTTAACTTACAATGTATGTATGTATGTATGTATGTATGTATGTATGTATGTAATTTGTTAGGGTGGAATCTTGCAACTCAATTTTGAAGCTGATATCTTCATCCCATTGAGCTGAAATTTTGTATACACGTTTAGTTTGGATGACAATGCATGTTTTGACCATTTATATTCCGATATTGCAATTAATTAAAAAGATATTAATTAAAAACTTTAAACTAATTTTGGGCGCCAACTTGGATATATCTGCATTGTTGTAATAATTTTATTGTTACAACAATGACAAAAGTTGGCGTAGAAAATCGGTTTTCAGCCAAACTGGAATTTCATAACGTTGCGCTATTGACTGTATTAATTAACTTTGTCTAAAAAATAATTACATTTCTACAATGTAAAAATAATCTAATTTCTACAACATATGCAATTTTTTTTACAAATTTCTATCTGTTTTCTTGGATTTAAATTCAAAACAAAAAAAGTAGAGCTATTTTTCAAGTAGTTTGGTACATTGTATACCTTTCTCAACGCTGCCAAGTTAAACTGAGATGGAGTATTATAGAAATTCTAAATTTAACCCCTTAACTGGTTTGCCCGTACACCTTACGGGCTACTGAAAGTTAGCCACAACCGGTTTGCCCGTGCGCTGTACAGGCACCGAAATTTTTTCTTTCTATATTTTATTTGCACAGACATTTTTATTCCTATAATAAGGTTATTAGTATAGTGTGTCTTTAGGAGATGCAGAGCGAGAGTTTGTCCATGGTACTGAACTACTCTTCATTCAGAATTTTGGTAGTGGTGAAGGTGAGAATTTTTCACTGAAGGCAAGAATATATATTCTTGAAAATATTGGATAAAGAATAGGGATTTACAAGGCAATGTACAATGTGTTGCCTAAGAAAAAGGAAAATGGATAGATAATCCAAAGAAGTCGATATTATCTCTATCCCCATTGGAATATAAGACTTAGTGTTACATTATTCTTCATATTGTGTGTGCATATAAATATGCACACACACACATGAAATCCTATCAATCGTATGAAAAAGAGGTATGAACATGAAATTTTTTGGTAAGTGGAAGAAAACATATTTTAAGATGTATGTGAAATATTCTTCATAGTACGCAGAATGTACTTATTAAAAGCAAACATTTAAGGGTTTTTGTGTTGAAAAATTATAATATATAATATATATATATATATATATATATATAAAAGGTAAGTAAAATTTTAAACCGGAGATTAAAATAAAAATCTTCCATTTTCGCGCGTTCTGTTAATTATTATGCTTAGTTACATGCAGTTAAAAAATGGGCTTTTTTTGGGAAAATTTTGGTCAAAAAAATTGACCGCTTAAGAGGTTAATCTATGAAGCTCAGACAAAAATAATTGTAGAATCGGAAAGATCATTTATTTCGTCCTGATACGGTATAATGTTTTTTACAAAATAATATTTGTATTTCTTACGATTTTTTTTAAATAAGTCAAAATCGATGCCTTTTTATGAAAATAATGTCTAAATCGACGCGCATGAATTTTTTTTTTGTTTAAATGAATCGACATTCCGTACTAAGACAGCTCATGATTTGCTCTTTTAGAATCAGTCGTTTAAAAAATAAAATGTCGAAATTTTTTTTTTACGATTTTTCAAAAATACTCAACATTTTAATATTTAATAACTTCGTCATTTATGAAGAAAATCTCATAAAACTTTTTTTCGTGTGTAGGATAATATTATCCAAGATCTGTACGAAGATTGAAAGAATTGCTTAAAATTTACGGATTTAAGAAAAAATTGTGTTTTCGTCTAGTACCCTTTTTGCGAGAGAATTCATTTAGCTCGACTGTTCGAAAATAACCGGCTAACACCTAGCAACAATGATGCGTTGAATGAGATGAACAGACTAAGAAACCTGTCGCGAGTGATAACTAAAAAGTGAAAAATAAATTGAAAGTAAAAAAGCTTTTTTAAAACAAGCTTTTATTTAAACGCGCTAAAAAGAATAAAATAAATTTTTCTTTAAAATTTTTTTACTATCAACTTATAACGTCATTACACAATTTATATGATATAAAAGCTTGTCGCGATATTTCCTCTGCAGATAAACAAGTAAATTAAATAACTTGATCTGATTGGTTTCAATTTCTTAAAATTTTCAAACTAAGTAAATAAGAGTGCTTTAAACTTGCGACAAGCTTTATATCATATAAATTGTGTAATGACGTTATAAGTTGATAGTAAAAAAATTTAAAGAAAAATTTATTTTATTCTTTTTAGCGCGTTTAAATAAAGCTTGTTTTAAAAAGCTTTTTTACTTTCAATTTATTGATATATCTAAGGTCGTTAATTCAAATAGTATAAGCAACAATCACCTGAATGTAATATAAAATAATACAAATATTTATAACTTCAGAACGACACAAATCGTGTGCGTCAAAAGTCTGCGTACACTGGAATAAAACCTTTAGAGAATAATCCTTTAGAATAATGGATTGTAACTAAAAGTTAAAACTTTTTAAGCTATTCCGTTCTTTCTATAACTCTCTCATCATATTTGGCAGGGATTTAACTAGTGTGGCGGAATTTAAATAAGCTAGTAACAGCCTTCGGACAGGAGTGATCACTATTGTCTAGTGGTAAGTTACGCGCTTACGAATCGGAAGGTACCGAGTTCAAACCTCCGATAACTAGCATAGTTGCCTCTTCTGTGGATATTTTGTTCCATTCTCCTACTATGACAGATTTGAGCATTTCTATGGATGTCATAACGTTTTACATGATTATTCACTAGAGTAAATCTCATAAATGCTGTATTGGGCTTAGGTCTGGGGACTAGGATGGCCTGCGAGATTGGTTTGGGACATGTCAGAGCCATTTGCTTGGTACTTTTATGCCGCCGAAAGTAAAAATCATCCCTCACCGCAAGTTTCTCATTACTTCCTTAATATTTTACTTCAATAAGTTAGAGTAATCAATTTCGTACATAGTTGATTCAATAAATACCGGATTACTAGCCGAAAGACTTCCAATGCACCCCCAAACTTTATGCCTCCTTCTCCATGTTTGATAATCGAAAAAGGATTCTCTTTCTTAAGATCTGTCCAGGAATTTTTGTAGGCATATTTTTGTTCTTTTTGATGCCAAATTACAAAAAAATACTTTCAATTGAATATATTACATTTTTCGAATAATTTTATGTCCTATTTAGATGTTTTTGGCAAAGGTTATTCTCTTAGCTCTTTTCACTCAAGAGATGAATTATTTCTTGAGTGCAATTCAACCATGATAGTCATCCTTTTTCAGTTCCCTTCGAATTGTGATTAAAGTCACATATTTTTAGAATATCTCAGCCACAATTTTAGCTATTTGTGAAGCTTATAGTCTTGTATTTATTTTTATAGAGCGTATTACAAAGCAAGATTCTCGAGGTGACACTGTAGACAGGCGGCCGGATCTTAGTGTGGAGGTTAAAATTTTAGTTAATTTCTAGTTTATGAGTACTTTTTGAATCAATGAATGTCTCCTATTAACAATTTTAGAAATTTTTTAAAAAATTTCCCTTTTTTCTGAAGATTTATGATGATTTTCTTTCAATAATATATCGGTCTCTATTCTGTTGCCGGTCATGGAACCACAAAAGTTTTCAAATCTCAAATCCTAAATAAATCGTAAAATAAGCTTATAATTACTTATAAACATGATTTAGTGCAATTATTTTACACTGAAAGGTCTTTAAAAGCTCTATTTTGTAAGTGTACGCAGACTTTTGGCGCGGATGGTTGGTGATTATTTGGTGGTCATCCTTGTTATTTCTTGTTAAGGTGAAATTTGTTGCTGCTGTTTGAATAAGGAAATTTTGAAGAATCCCTGACAGCAATGTTGATTTTCTAAAGCGAGATTTTAATAGTAATTATAGCATAAACACGTAAGATGATTGCCTGTACGCAGACTTTCGGAGGTAAGTGTATGTATAAAGAGAGAGAAAATGAATTGAAAAAATTGTTTAGTAATATTAGTTAAGCCTAATTTAGCTTGTAAAAAGGTTTGCGCATTCAAAACCTGAATTAATAACTATCATTTTTACGTATTTAAGTTACGTTTAAACATTGTTACATTTTAAATTAATTCTTACGGCCCGAAGAAACAAACTAAGCAGTCATTTTTTCCAATAAAAACTTTTATTAATGGAACAGCAAAATAAAATATTATTTACATTTTATCATGTTGAGTAGTTCATATACTACTTCACCAAACGGTTTATTTGGTTTATTTGGTACACTTATGGTTTATTTATTTTTAATGTAGACGACTTATATCTAATTTAAAATTTTGCAAAATTAGAATATTTTTTTGTTCTTTAGTATTTTGTTTAATCTGTAAGTAGTGTCAGAGTAAGGAATAAACAAGCTACTAGATTTTATACGAATATCAAAGAGGAGGAAAAAAACGATATTTGTAAAATAAGAAACATGTTTTTATTTGATTGATCGTTTGTTAGCATCATATCCTATGGACTAAATTCATGACGGTCACATGATAATTTAAACACGTGCTCTACATTGAATTCAAAGCGGACAATAAACTAGCTTGTACTTTTTATTCTATTTGTAAAACTTAGGTAAAATTTCAAATTGCATAATTGGGTAAAGATGCTCAAGAGTTATAAAAAGAAATTTCTGTAAAAAAATTTTTTAATTAAAGAAAAAAGTCTTGTTTTATACATGTACTTTTAAATAAAGTGTGACAAATATTAATTTTTTTTAAAAAAAGTTTCTGTAAAAAGCGTAATTTGGCAACAACGAAGTGCATGCACTGATTTGCTGAAAAGAGATAATTGCATTTATCGTGACAATGACGTCACATGTGTTTTTGAAATTGATTGGCTAAAAACACGTGTTTTAAAGTTATCATGTGATTATGACGTCACATGAATTTAGTCCATTGGGCATTAAGTCGATCGTGGTCGACTGTCAAGAGATTTTGGGGTGACCACCTTGTGACGGATCTATACGGTTCCTTCAACTAACTCCTTGGGGATTGATTCCTTATGGACCATCATTGTTTCAACCAACTTTCTCCGATGAAAGAAAGCATGATGATTGTATTCGCGAGCTTAGAAAGTTAGTGAAGTGAGGATAGCTTGGATGGGAAGTGAATAAATGAGAAGCTAGCAACCCGGCAGCAGTACGTATACGTAAACAGTGTACGAAGTGAGAAGTTGGAAATTCGAAAGTGCTTAGTTCTATTGGAGAAGTGTTTAAGGCCACGTCTAAAAGATTAACGAATTGCAAGAGTTAAGGTACTGTGATCTTATTTAAAATAGAAGTTAGAGAGTTACACCTTTAACTCTTCCTTCATGAAACAAGCTTTGTTTAAGTTATCGTAAGGATAGATTTGCATGATCGTATATATTATCTCCATGTTATCTTGTCTCACCTTAGCCCTCTGATTGATCAAATTTATCTTAATTAGAGTGTTATTAGTGACTGTGTTGAATATAGAGATAAATAAATAAGTTAAGTTAATCATGTCGTCTGATCATTTAGTTCCTCCCACACATCTAGCCAGGTTACAGGGAATAAGGAATGCCAATTCCTTACAACCTGAAGATTGTCAATTTGTAATTATATAGTGAAGTATACAAGATTATCCGACACACACACAGGGGCGTAGCTAACGCTGTATCAGCCGTATCAATGATACGGAACCCAATATGTGTAACATTCTGACACTTTCAAGTAAGTGTCTTTTATTTCTTTTCTAAAAAAAGGGCCCCCAAGGAATTTTGATATAGGGGCTACTCGGGACTAGCTACACCAGTGACCCGACAGTAAGCATTCTAAGTTTTCTACTGATTATAACTATGTGGCTGCATGAACTGAAGAGAGCTAATTTAATTCTTAATTTCTTTCATATCGTTTGGCAACACTTATTACCATTTCATATTGTTTACCTTTTCTGTAGAACATCGTGTTACAATGTTCTCACATGTTTTACCTACAAGCAACATTAACAACAAGCAACATTAAAATCCATTTACTCTTTTATAATTTATGGAACATCGTTTAAACAATAGGCAACATTCTGAACACTCCTTCATTGATATTTAATATATTTCTCCAACCCATCATACCTTCACCAAAACTATATGAGCATTAATTTTACATGAAAATGTTTTATTTTGTAACGTATTTTGAATTGTGTCGTAACAAACGCATCATTTGATATTATTATATCTGTGGCTATAATTAATATGTTTGTATCCTGCGTATTGCTTTAAACGCGATCTTAAAAGTGTAAGTTTATTTTATTTTAGTTATGTAGATCTCTCTCTCTCTCTCTCTCTCAGGTACATATTCGGTATTTATTATTAACTTAACTCCATGGCGTAACATCCCATGAGAGCCAAGGCCTACTGCACCCATATCAGTATATGTGACCTTGGGCCCTGAAGTGCATGAGCAGATGTTCCGATCAGGTGGTCAATCTGTCACGAAACCCCCAGTGTCAAGTTCTCAAGTAAGCTTGGTACCCATTCATCGATCCACTGAAGGGATGAAAGGCTGAGTCGACCTTTTTCAGCCTGGGGTTTGAACCTCGGACCTTTGGTGGGGAAGTGCGATGCACTACCACTCAGCCACTGGGCTTTATTTATTTTATTAAGCTATAATAATTATTGTAGACCTTATTTCTTAGCTCAAAACACCTACGCCACTGAGTGGACCGCATCACCTTGAAAAAATTAGAAGAAGCCTGTACCCTGGAAAAGCTTACCTTCCCCTGTCATAAAGCAAAACGAGTCTATTCCTTGAGAATGACATCTGGGATAGAACTTTTCTTCCAAGATGTTCCCTATGTATCAACGTTGGAATATTGGACAATAACAAATTAAAAGTGGGACAGCCCCTCTACACGGCAAGTATTTAGCGATACCAGTATTCGAACCCACGGTTCGACAGAAGCAATGCCAGTCACAATTTTGCGACCATGGCCTATCAGCCATCGTGGTCACAGTATTTTTGTAAGAGCAGTCGTGAGCGATATTTTTTCTAGAATGGCAAATGTTATTTATATATAAAAATGTATATTACATATGTCTAAAGTGATTCTATTTTGTTTCATAGTTTATTTCTTCTGGAAACTTATCCATGTATATCAAATATGTTGTTTTACTTTCTCGTTGTAAAAAATAATTGAGAAAACGGTTTTGTGGGAGAAAACATTTATTAAAGGACTATTTACAGAATATTTCAAGTGCGAATCAGAATTAAAGACACAGTCTGTAAAGAAATACACATAAATATGCAGTTCTGTGGAAGAAGGAAAATGACACAAATTCAATATGGAAGGACACTGAGGTACATTATGATATTGAGTGGTATATAACACACACTGTTCATGTACAAGTCAACTTTTGCATTCACAGAGAACCCTCTTCAAAATCAAAAAGCTTTACAGTAAAAAACAATCCTGAGTAGCGATTTTAAGCCCAATGTGCATTGCTAAAATCCTTAGGGATTGATTGATACATGTGCTATACCGTCACCTAACTCCTAGAGCTTAAAACGATAGTAAAAATTACAAGGTATATTATTGTTATCGCACCAGTCGATTCAAGTATAAAAATAAAAAAGTGTAAAAATTCTATTTCAGCTGTAAAAATTCCTAGAATGAACTTGAGCATACATAAAGAGCTTCTCGAAGTTTGAAATTATGAAATGCTTAGCATAAGCTTACAATTCGAGAAGATATACAGTGAATGTATGTACAAGTTTGAAGAAAACATGCAAATGAAATGGTTAGATCTCAAATGCTTTGAAGTAAAAAAAAAAACGAAAAGTAAAAAGAGTCAATTAAGTTTTAGTTTTCGGTTTTTAAATGTAGATCAGGAGATCAATAAATTTATAAGGAATTTTCAGAGAAATTATAAGCTCATATATGCTGTTAATAGAATTTGCGGGGCATTTGCTGCATAGATGAAATTGCTAAGCCTAAATTTCGAATTCTTCAAGTTGGACATAGAATTAATCAGTTTAGTCTTGCTAAATTATACGATTTATAACATTAAGTTTTCTTCAAAAAAATGACCAAAATATATTGGTTTCATATATTTTTTTCCTTCTAAGAGTTAAAATTTTTGGCACTGGAAACGTTGTCGAAGGACAAAAGAGGAAAAAATTAACTTGTTTTAAGTAAAAAAAAAAGTTCATCAGTCTATGAATATCTCTTCGAGACATCGCGATATTTCTTGGGTGTCACTAGATGGAGCTCTGGATTTCTATTTTCCATTTTGGGGTCTGAATTGTCCTGCAGGTCGGGCATTGTTGGCTCGGCGTGGAGGTGCGTCAGCTTGAACTTGATTGCCAGCTTTGGAATCATCCTCATCTTCTGAAGCTGGGGTAGTTGGAGGAGGTTCACTAAAAATTAAGAAATTGAATCATTACATCCAATTTACATTATTTCACACAAAAATAGGCTTTCATCAATAAATATAAGTTAAATAAAATATTGGCAGTTTTATTCAGTTTATTTACTGTGCTGATTTCATATAATCTGTAGCTACAAGCACAATTAACTTTAGAATCAGTTTAATGAGACAAATGTACTGTATCACATTTTTCTGTAACTATTTGTATTAGGAGAGAGACTTTATTCTCAAGTTAATGTCAGGCAACTAGCATTTACATTTACTTTTGTTGATCTTGATGCAAATAAAAACAAAAATCTGCTCGCAAATATATGTCGACCTAAATACAGAGAATATTTTCGCTACATTTAATTTTCTGACAATCTTTTTGGCAGGCAGCAAAAACATTCTTTGCCGCCAAAAAAAAACTATTTTCTCACCCCTGTTATAGAGGAATGCTGTTTTAAGGAGGGGGGGGGATTTATACACGAGAAACTGAACAGAAATCCATTAAAACAAATAATTGTGTTTTTCGAAGGTTGGTCATTTCCAGAACGTGTTCCATTTTCTATTTTAAACTAGTTTATCATTGCTCACGGTTCTGAAATAAATCAGTAGCATCTTCCATCTTTTTGAACGCTAACTAAACAATGCCTAATTCATCACAAAACCGTTTTGTATGAGCTCTGATTGCACAGTTTCCAAAGGGTCACCGTACGCTGAATCGGTGGCAGTAACAGTCTACGCGTGTTCTCAACCTTGAGGCGAACCATTAAAAGAGGAGAAAATAGTGCAAACGAAATTGCCAACGATGACCTACTGAGATAAAGTAAACAGCTTCGATTAAATTTAAACCTGATATTCTCCTTTTGGTGTGAATCCCTCAGGCAAAAACTTTCAAATAGAATTCTATAGAAAGTTTTAATTTGCTAGAACACCGTTTCATTATTTGTGATCCATTGAAAATCAAGCTGTTGCCTGAAAAAATCTACATTTAAATATTTGAGCTAAATATACTTAAATAGAGGACAATTTGTAACTATTTCTCTTCCTTTGAAACGTAAAAAGGTGATACAACTCTATGTATAATTACATTTTTGGAACTATTTTTAAATATTTTTAAATATCTGAAAACATATCTAAGAAACATAAAGAAACCTTCGTTATTTTTCCATTCAAATCAACACGATAGTCTAGATTCTTAAAAGCATCTAATTAAAAAAACTGGATAAAGCCCTCGAATTTTAAAATGGCTGAAAAATGGAGGCATCAAGAGATATTTGAGAGATGCCACGTGGAGAGTTAAAACTTACTCTGATTTCATGAGTTATATGTTGGAATATAATTTGAGAAAGTTAACAGATCAAATTATAAAATTTCTCATAAAATATTTACGAATAATATTATAATGAATATTAAAAATATATTGGCTCCCCTCCAAAAAATATAAATGTGCTCATAAAATAGCAGCTTATTGCTTTAAAAGTTACCGATTTTACTTCATAACGTATGTTTAAGTTTAATTACTAACCAACATTAATTTAAGATAAACTAAATCATATTGCATTTTAAGTGCAATGTAAATTAGTTTATTGTAGGTACACCTTTTTTAATTATTTATCTCCCCGTGGAAAGTTTTTAATAAACTAATTCCGATTTCCTCAAAGGAGAAAAGAAACATTATTTGCAAGTTATTTGAGCAAGTAGGGAACATATCCACTTTTCCTCCAACTGTTGGCAGCAAAAATCCTTGATAATTATTTATAAATCTATACGCTAATGAATCGTTTTTGGTTATTAGTTTCTTTTTTGATACGGGAAACCATACAAAAACACTACAAAACTGCCTTTGATAATTAGTTAGTTAAATTTAACATATCATTCAAATCTTGAAAGCTGTTTTTCATTTCATACTAGTCTTATAATGGTTACAAACATTCCAAGTTATTTAAACTATCCTCGACTTGAATTGGTTGTCTTAAAACAAGATACATTCTACCAGTGCAAGAACCAGTTCCACAGTTTCCTTATCCTACTTCACCGACTAGAAAATAATGAATAGATAATTAAATGCTAATGTTTATTTTGCTTTATTAACTTGCGAACCATTACATTTAATTACTATGTTCCATCGAAAGAAATGTTCCTGTTTCCCATCACGCGGTTGTTAAACGAATATCCTTGATGTAGAATTCTTTGGAACACGCCAGAAAATATATTCCAATATTCCTGCTTGTTAATGAATGAATAACTCGCCGAATCGCGTTCCCAATGACCTATTTTTCTAAAAGATGTTTACTACTTTTCCTTTTCCTTGTGCCGAAATATGCATTTGAAACGAGTTAATAAGATCGGCCATCAACATTGACTGAACTGGTAGTTTTTGAAATGTGGACGTTCTTCCATTTGCCATTTTTTTCCCTCTGAATTTGAAAATTTTCTGATCTTCAGAAAGTCAATCCGTTTTCATCAAGGTTAATTTCTGATTACCCGGTGTCTAAATTTGTCAAATTTGTACAGAAACCTTCTTCTTTATTTAAAAAAAAGTTACGTAAGCAGATTTATGTTAAGACATGAGTGCATTCATGTTGCTTTCATCAAGAAAATTTTTCATATGATGCCATTCCATTTTTTGAAAAGACAATGAAATAAACAAAAGGAAAAATGTTAACACATCTCTAGTAATAGTAATTTTGGTGTGTTCTATTTATAGTGTATTCTATGAATTTAATCTAAATATATCACTTTGCCTTAAAAAATGACTAGATATTCTTCTGTGCTGAGAGAAATATACGATATGACATGTACATATTTGGTTTTGCAGATTCTCCAACTGCCCTGAACGAAGTGGCGCACACAAGGGGAGGTGTCATATAGGTCCGAACCCCCAAAGCCCTTGAGGTTTTTTCGATTGAGGATAATCCTACATACATATAACGTAAAATTTAATTAAGTACTAGTAATCAACAATTTATTTTATTAATTATTGCTGATTATTAATTCAATAATCTATTTTTTACTGTTTCTTGTAAGCAAATCGACAAAATCAGAAGAATCAATTGGTGTTGTCTTGAGGTATGATACGAGTTGGGGGACTCTCGACCATGGACCCCCCCCCCCCTCCGCTTGAAATTTTTTTGTGTGAGCTACTCCTGAACGTAATGCTAAAGACACGCACGGGGACCATTTGGGTTTTTGTTCTGGACACGGTAATACTGCAGTGGCTAATGTTGTTATAAATCTTTATTATGTTTTTTAACTCTATTGGGATGCTTGTCATTAACTGATGGCGATCATTCCTAGGCCTGTATGCCTAGGCCTAGATTTAAAAAATGTTATTGTTTATCATTTTTAAAGATCAATTGCACTTTGGATTTGATATCCCCCCTTAAATTACCTGTAACTCCATTTTCACCTTAAATCACATGTACCTCCCAATCAATTTTCACCTTAAAGCATCCATAGCTTTCAATTCCATTTCCACCTTAAATCACTAATACCATCCAACCTATTTTCTCTTTAAATCACCTGTACCATCCAACGGATTTTCACTTTAAATCCTCTGTACCTCTTTCAATTTCCTTTTCACTAATTTTTAAAATAAAGTTATATTAAAAGGTGTATTTAATCTCCTTTATTTATAAGAATTTTGCATTTTTAACTTCGTCTATTTTATTACTTATGAAGAAATATATATTGAAATAAATAATTGTTTTTTTTTACTTAGTACAAAGAAGTCTATTATTTAAGAATGTGATATTGACTCACCATCCGGGCACGTTTTGGGAAAGTTCGCATCTCAAGGCAGTAGGGCTGAAGGCCAGACCAGCTGGGCATCTTTGAAGTCTGGGATATCCACCAACGCACAACCAGAACCTTCCGCATGACTTTTCAATGGGGATATGTCCGTTAGGTTGATCTTTGCAAATGGCTACAAAGAAGATTCCAAGTTGAAATATAAAATGTACAATACTAAAAATCTTGTAAATACCATGACTGTGAAGTTTATTTGTACAAAAGATATACATAGAGTTTTTAGTTTAACACCTTGTACAGATACTAATACTTTGAATAGTTGTTCTAGGAGCTAAAACATATGATTAAAATAGTGATTTTGAAAAATATTTGGTAACTTTTATTATAAGGGTACCAAATTATATTAAGAACTATCAAAATTAGTATTGTAAGAGTTAATAAAATGTTTGTCAGAAAAAGCAAAAGAATCTCCAAACTACGCGTGCAATCTATAATTTAGTGTTATTTAGTTTTCTGAACTGGCATACAAATTTTTTTACCCAGTTACACAAACTAGGAGATTCTGAAAAATATTACATTTCTTACTTAATTAAAAACTATTATTGTGTGAGTTATACGTGCGTTCTGGAGTTTCAAGGAAGATAAATTATGTGTAGCTGTCCAAATTTGTGTGTTGGAGGATCAGTGAAAGGAAGAATTTTACAAGTTTCACATATTTATTATTAAATTATCTGTTTATGCGAATAATCGAAGTTTTTTAGTATTCATACTTAAATAATTTCATTCATACTCTAAATGTTTTGTTCTTTAAATGGAAGAGTTAATTTAATACGTAATTTCAGGCACTACCATAAAATTGTTCTATTTTTAAAATGTTCAAACAATAACATGGAATCTGAATGAAATAGCACAACAGTTGTGTTTTTTTTCTTTATCAAAAAATATTTGTCTTTTATTCTAGTCATAATTTAGTAATACTTTTCATGAATGAATCTTAAATGTTTTCAAGCTCCGTACTTGGGAATAATTTGACATTTGTACGCTACGAATTTCTTTTCTAAATAATTGTACAATTTCGCCAAGGTAGGGTGATACCACTGCATTACGATAAAACGATTGGCCGCCAAAGATGTATTTGGCATGATTTCAAAATAACAAAAAAATGAATAGCGTACCATTATCAAATTACTTTCTTGTATTCTTTAGTACTTTTTAGAGCATTAATTTAATAACAACAGCAAATTCCTTTCAAAAGCATAATAAGCTAAACATCTGTATATTGTGTATAATATGTATCTGTTTAATTGCAATTTTCGGTAGTTACATATTATATACTCGATAAATTTCGTCAAATCCAAGAACATCAGCAAATGATGTCATCATTTTCAGCGCATGTGCAAAAATAAATCCCGCGCACGTTTTTTTATATTATTTTTTTGACAAATAATCTGATGAAGATTTTAGGAATTTAATACCCCATTAAAAGAAAAAGACGTAAACTTTAAATAAACATAATGTCTATTAAGAACTGCATTATCCTAACGGGCAAAACGCCGCAATTGCCTTTAAAATATAGACAAATGAGTCATCCTTTTTATGTAGACGACAATACATAAATTCCCTTTACGAATTTAAATGCTACCTTTAAGTTTTACAATGTTTCTCGTATTGTTAAATGTGGGGGTATCTAAATAAGCAAGTAACAGCCTCTTGACATGATTGATCACTTTTGTCTAGTGGTATATTACGTACTTACAAATCCAAAGGTCCTGGGTTCTGATCCTCCAACATTGGTGACCTAGGCTGAAAACAAACACGCAAACTTTCTGATGTGTCGTGGGGCCATCTACCCGTAAGAAGAACAAGCGAAGTCGTCACACTCACTTGACGCAGCAACCAAAAGTCCTCAGACACACTCGACGCAGTAAAAAAAACGTCAGACTCACTTAACGCAACAGTAACAACTTACACGCTCGTCATAACAACAAATATCTCGTTCGTTCACCTATCCACCGACTCACTAGTGGGGGAGTACTGTAGTGGTATGTTGTATCTAAATAAGCCAGTAACAGCCTCCGGACAGGTGTGATCATTTTTGTCTAGTGGTATATCACGTGCTTAGGAATCCATAGCTCGTGGGTTCTAATCTGCAACACTAAACTTATGGTCTTTTGAGTGCTTATTTTTCGAGTGGTGATGTCTTTTGATTTGACAAAATTTGTGATAGTATAATACACAAGTATCCAGTTTTCGAGTACCAAGTTTAAATAAGTTCATAACCATCATTGCATTAAACATGTTTAAGCCTGAAATAATATTTTTCTAATGAATACATTTGATGCTTGGCTTTTTAATAATATTAGACATAATGGAATCTTGTACTTACGGTGCTTTTGGCAGTCGGGAACATTGTCGGGCCAATCGCAAGAGTGGAGAACATCGTTGTAGAGAAGAGAGAATGGGCATTGTTGGATGGTGGCAGTTCCGTTCCAGCATTGCCAGTATCGGGTGCAGCTGGTCTGGTGGGCAAACACTCCGTACAACCATGGGCAGTTCTCAGTTCCAATGGGAGACTCTGTGAACGAAAATACATAAATATTATTAATGAAAAGAAACAGAATACTTTATAAATTATTGACTGGATCGTGTTGTAGTACCCATTCCTACATATCGCCAGCTTGGCGAATTTGTTTTGAGATTCTGGGTAGGAATATCATTATTAATGTTGTTGTTGTTGTGGCTAATCCTCAGTCTGTCTGACAGAGTCAGACAAGGCCCAAAAGATCATTGACCCTTAAGAAGTCCAATACCAGGAGGGGAGAGGAAAAAAGATCCTCCCTCGAAAGTCCCAATCAGTCCAAGATGTGATCTGGAGAGGCTTGCTGAGTCTTGCACTTGGTGCAAAGAGCAAAAGTCTTCCTGCCTCCACAAAAGGAAAGACTCTTTATGGGGGCACTTTTCAATCTAGAGATTGCAGTCTGAGAGGCTCGGTCACATTTAAGTAAGAATGAGGATCCTGGGTGTTTGCTTTCATACCAGTGATGGTTGGGCGGGGTTCTCCACTCCTTTAAAATTTCAGATTTAACCCTAGATTGATGTTCAGAGTAGGTGAGGGTTGAAGAGATAGGTGGAGAAGCATTACAACCCTCTTTAGCTAGGAGATCCGCTTATTCGTTTCCAAAGATGTTAACATGGGATGGAATCCACTGGAAATGAACATCATGGGACTCTGATATTTGTGAAAGATTTGAAGTATGGAGACTCCAGAACTGGTCTCCGACTGTGATCCAGCTATAAAGATGTTGGAGAGAACTGCGACTATCAGAGAGGATCCAGAGGTCTCCGAAGTCTTGTTCATTAAGAACTGCCTCAAGGCCGTGCTCTATTGCAATTAGTTCACTTTTAAAGACGGAGGAAAAATCGGGGTTACGGTGGCAAAAAGAAGACCTCTCTCCACGTTTCTCAATGTAAATGCCACTACCTGCTCGATCACTCAGTCTGCTGCAGTCTGTATAGATCTTAAATTATTAATGTAGATATTACGACCGAAATCAAAAATTCAATTCAGGAAAACATGCCATTTCTTTTCTCTGTCGTCAAGGAAGGGTCTATAACGTAGGATGTATTATTACATAGTTATTATTATTATTTTATTATTATGTTTCATCTTTAGATAAATTAAATTATTTCTGCTCTCTTGTAATATTTAGAAATGTTTCCTTTCTTGTACGTTGAAATATGTGTCCGGAGTCTTATTACATTGATAAAGAGCCTCTGTATGAAACCATGTTGATAATTTCTTCTAAATTCTTGTTTTTAGTAACAAAAACCAGGAAAAACATGTTGAACCTCAATTCCTTTTGCTTTTTTCGAAGGAGTAAATTGAAAAATTAGAAAGGAAAAACAACTCAAAAATGCTTACAAATAATCACTTTTGCATTCATAGTTTAATTTTGTTGTTGTTGTTCCTTACAATAAGAGGCCAAGTCATGACCTATTGATCTGAGAAGTTCTTTTATTTAAGACAATGTATTAAAAATTTGATGGAAAATTCTTTGACAAGAAATCAAATACATATATCAATTTTGCTTTTTTGCTGTCGATGTCGTACGGCTGAGAATTGATATTCTTTCTCTATTTGCAACGGTTACGGTTAGTAATAACAGACAACAGTAGAGTAGCGTTAATTTTAAGGGTGGAACTAATTTTGAGCAATTTTCATACCTTGCAAGCGAAAAATATTCGAACGATTTGGAGGTTGACTGTTTTGTAGTGAAAAACAAACATGGTTAAGTACTTGTTTGATTTATCACGAAACTGCTATAGTTAAAAAGTCATTCATTGACACTTTTCCTCTTTCAAAAGGTGATAAATAGGTTTTATTGAATATTCTTTGCAACAGCAACAAAGTGTTGTGTCAGAGGTAATGTCACAGTAGTAACAAATACATCCTAAGAAACTTGTTATATTATTGGTAATAATATCAAACCGTTTACTGATGCAAAAATTGTGAAGGAGTGTTTCATAAATTCTTTCAATTTAGTGTTAGTGACAAAAATAAAAAATATATAAAAAATAATTATTAAAAAAGCGAAACAGAAATTGTAATATTTTGATCAATTTTCCATATTTTAAATTTCCAATACTATCTTGGTTTTAAAGCATTTCTCCTCCTCTTCCCGTTTAACCTCACGTTGCGGCCCGCGTGAAATAGCTGACATGTATGCGGCCCAGAAGAAAAAGGTTGAGTCTGTCTTAAAACATTCCTGATTAGAGAGTCATGCCTCTCTCTGATATTCATTTGTCGCAGCCCGACATTATTAACCTTATATTACATAAGAAACCTTTGATGGAGTTAGGATTATATCGACATCACAACGGTCTTTCTAAAAGAACACTTTGAGGGAATAGAAGCACAAGCTCAAAGACGATGAATCTCAACTTACCACGCCCTCTGATGAAGATTAGAGCAACTTAAAAATATGGTATATCCTCAAGTATTAAAAAAACCAAAAAGCGGGAAAAAATAATAAAGGAGGGGTTAATACTTACGTCCCATAATCGAACCATCTTGACCGGGACATCCCACTCTGTGTGGATAGTCGCAGCTCTGTATGAGTCCTCGGCTTTTTCCAGCGAATGCGAGACCATTAGGACATGCCCTTTCTTGAGCTACGCCATTCTCACATTCGTAATAGTAATCACAGTACTGATCGTGGGGGAAGAGACCATTATCCTTTTTACAGGGGTTGCTTCTCTGCGCACTCACTGTAAAACAGAAATCATTGTAAGAGCACTAATATAATACAAACATGATTATTATATGAGTCCAAAAGTAATTGTAAAAAAGCACCGTAAAATTATAACAAAACTTTTCAGCTTTCTATTTGTTGATATTTTCGGCTGATTATTTTTACTCAACTAAAAAATGTACTTAATATATTTGGCATAGAATTTAAATGGATTTGCTACATGCAGGAATTCCTTTCGCAAATTAAAGGAATATCTTTTGAAAAGTTTATTAATTGTTGTGGATACTTCAAAATGTATTAAGTTAAACACATTGTAGCAGAAATTTCAGTTTTACAGATTGGCATACATTAGCTGTGAAATGAATGACAAAAAAAGTCAATATATTTCTTTTTATCTTGTCTACTTAAATTATGGTTAGAAAATCTTTTTTTTAAATTTCAGTATAGCATATTTATAAGAACACCCTTTTTATGTTTATAATTATTTCATTCGAGAATATTGCAAAAATATTATAATCGACAAACGATTTATATTTCCTTTCATTGAGTAATTTTTAATAGAATTACAAATCAGAGCAAACGGATGCATTTTTATGCAAATGGAATTTTGGCAAATGGATACGTTAGTTTTTAAAGGTAAAAAATCCTCGGATGGAATACATAGTTTCAATAAATTCGATATCTAAGCCGGTATTTTATTTTTTGCTTAAATTCAAATCTCAGTTGAAATGGCATATTTCAGAATCTACGAAGTGAAACATTAAAATTATTTTAGTACATTATCTACGCTTTAAAAAATTAGTATATTTTAACAATAATGGTTCGTATTATTTTAAGATATTATCGTTTGGTTCCAATCGAATTTTTTTGTAATGTTAAAAGAATATTTCTTTTTAGTAAAATTTTTAATCATATAGCTAATTTGAAGTTTTTAACTAAGAATTCGAGAAAAAAATAAATATTTGTTTTAATCGCTAAAAACATGAATTTCTTAGACGCTTTTATTGATTATTAAAATTGAATTAGCAATGCTATTTTTTCATATAAAATTAAGAAAATAAAATTAAGGGATCAGATAAAATTAAGAAAACCTTAGTATTAATTAAAAATCTTTCTGTATCAGAAGTTCAATGTACTTTGCTAAAAACGTGGGCGATGTATATCAGATATTCAACTTGAAATGTAGATAAAATCATTGCTAACTGTTGAAGAAGAGACATTGACAAACTGGTTTAGTGCGTATTTTTTCATTTATTTTATTATTGCTTATTAGTTTTTTAACTTATTGATTTACAACATTCTTTCCCTATTTTTTTTTTATTTTTTAGTTTTAAGAATTAACTTGAAATTGGTCTGCAGTAGATTTTTCCGGCAAATTTTCGCCAAGTAGAACATTTACTATTACGTATTTGGTGAGATTTCGAAATCGCGCCAAAAATGGGTAGCTGATCGATATATAATTCATTGCGAATTTTACTCGGGAAAATAGATTATTATGCTTCTCTTTAACTTAGTTCTATATTAAATTTAGTGTTTTAAAGAATAAGATATTTCTACTTCTTACTAAATGCGTTGTTTCATGCAAGAGCTTGTTCAAACTACTGTCGCCACTAGTTTAAAAAATACCGCTATGGTGTTTTTCTCCGCCTTACTAGTCTATCTGTTGGAAAACACGTTTTACGTGAATAAAGTTCATATAATTGTTAAATATTTTTTCCAATGCAAATCGCTACAAGATTTAAAACTAAATTGCTGAGTTTTCAAAGATTTTACAACCGTTTTTCTTCTCGTCGTGACTGATATAATCTGTTTATTCTGCTTTTAAACGTTTCAGAAGTATCAGTTTTCGATTCATTTCATTTCATTGCAAAGGCATTTTATGACGTTATTATCAGTTTCATTATTTCCAGGTATAACGGATGGGGAAAAAAACGAGAAATTTTCGATTTAAAAATAAAAAAGTTTTAAAGACAATCATATCTGGGTAAGAGTAAATTTATGTAAGACTAGTTTTCAAAACAGCTACATTATTAAATGTATATTATGGGTCAATAATACTTGAAAGATTACATGTATTATATTTTACAGATGATATTTTTTAAACTTAAGACTATTGAAACCTTTTTTCATTCCAAATTTCTTATTGCTAACTTCTTTACCTAATTTCTATTGCGAATATCTAACACAAATTAATGATTTGAGCACTTCTAAAAATGCAGCATTTTTCTAAAAATATAGTGCATCATTTTATGATTTCATATAACTACAATTCATTTGAGCATATGTTGATAATAATTATTTTAAACAAAAATTTTACTAACGGTAAAAATTTCAATTGATTCAATTTTTCCGGAAATTACTATTTTAGAATTTGGTCCTTTATTAAAAAATGCATAGTGAGTTCTGTTATGCATGTAGACAAAATTAATTCATAGCATGGATGTGAAAACTTGATTACTTTGAAAGATAAGCTAGTTAAACTGATAAAATGTAAACATCAGCCTTTTACAAAGCAAAGCAAAATTGCTATCATTACTTGTTTGGCAACGGAAAAAAAGCAAAATTCTACTTTCGCTATTGCTTAATACTTTTTGTAAATGTTTATTTTAGACAAAATACATGGTTACAGGATTAGTGTACATTACATATTGATTAAATAAAGAGTGTATGTTCGAAAGGTGTTATCAAAAGATTAGATAAATGTGAGCAAAGATGTGTAAAGTGAAACATATCTGTATCGTGAAGTATTTGACATAGGGAAAAAATTTCAAATAAAAAATACTTTGGCTTTGTTTTATACTTTATTTTATTAACTTTCTGTATTAAATTCTCAGTTGTACTAAATTATTTTCGAAAATGTACAGAATTTTTCTTTAATTTGTTAAAATTTACATTTTAATGTTTCAAGATAAACAGACGTAAATTTCGCTTTTTTTACTAGAAGAAACTTTGAAAAATTTATTCATTTCCATTGGTATAAAAATATACAGTATATTTATTATTTGTGTAAATACTTATCATATGATGTAATTACTAAATAGTATACAGATTATAGATGGTATGAATGGGATAATACTCCAAAATCATTATATAGGTATTAGATTGCAATAGTCGCCCATCCGGTACAGTGGTTAGCGACGCTGTCTGCTGTGCCGTAAGGCCTGGGTTCGAGTCCAGGAGAAAACATGAATGTTTGTTGTTGTTGCTTATGTCACCTGTTTGACGTAGTCAGATCGAGGCCCACGAAATTCATCATGACATCGGGCTAGATTGTACGCCTATCGTTAACCTAAGCTTTGAGCCCCATGAAGGTGACAGTACGATTTTTCTCGCTACAACATGATAGATGGTGACACCATTTGGACCCACTGATTTAACGAGCACGTAATCCGCGTGTACTCGAAGGGTATTTCGTGGCATCGGGCATCGAACCCAGGCTTTGCGGTCTGGAGTCCGATACACTAACCACTAGGCTACCCACGGCCCTATGAAAGTTTGTAAACGTATAGTGTCTTTGTGACATGGGAGAACTCTAAATAGCCGTCGAGCCGCAAGTCCTCTCGTGAGGTTAGTGAAAGGGAAAGAGAGGTGAGAGAGCTCTGACCATCTCATGGGTATTTTCCCTCAAAATTGGGATAGAATAGAGAATAGAGCCAAATCGTACTGTCACCTGATGGTGCTCAAATATACGGTTAACGACAGGCGTACATATAGCCCTTAGCCATGATGAATTTCGTGGGTTTCGATCTGACATCTTCAGACAGGTGGCGTTAGTAACAACAACAGATTGTAATAAATTTAATCTCGTATACTCAATTATATAGTTTGAAAGCGTTGTTTAAATTTATATTTAATAATAGTTTAAGTGCAAAAACGGAATAATTTAAAAAGAAAAAAAATTAGGCATTCGTCACAAATACTATTGATTTAACTTTACAAAAAAAGAAGCATGTATTTTAGGCGAGTCCAATAATTGCGTTTTTTGTTATTACATTTTGAAAACTTCCCATTTCCTAAATAAAGACTACATTTGAATAATTCGCTCTCAATAGACTGTGAAATGGCACATACATCATTCTTTTTCAAAACGTTAAGGATGTGAGACGAGTTTTTAGTGCACGAAAACAGGCGATTCTTTTGTCAAAGAAGTTTATTTAGATCATCTTGAATGCTTAACAAAGAAACCAGAAGAACAAATGTTTCTGGAGTTCTTAAAAAAACAACACGCCTGACTGACTAGTAATGGGGCGAAACAGAAAGGAAGATACAGTTGAAACAAATTACAAGGACTTGTTTAATTTCTCCCGACAAATATAAGAAGCATGTGTATTGGTAATGATGAATCATCATTTCAGAGATTCAAAACGCCAGAAAGATTTTCATTTACTGGCGATCGTTCTAAATCAGTTCTTTATATTTGTTTGCCTGCTACATTATTAGTATTGAATTAAAAGTACACAATGGTTTATAGTTTTAATTTATGGTGCATTGAAACTTTTCGATTGAAGGAATATTGTTGCCTCAAGTTACTGAAAAAATAATATTGCAGTTGAACCTCTTTGTTCCGACTGTTAGACGATTTTAAGGCCTAATTGAATTTAGAGTACAACAATTTTTATTCTTCCACATAATGATCTTTATTAAACCTAAATATTCACGAACTGCTAAGCTTGTGTCTTGGATATAAAACCAATGCAGTACTTGTTAATTCCATAAAGAAAATTACGGAGTTTCGTTGAAACAATATTCCTAAAAACAAGATGAGATGGCTCCTCGAGAAATTTAAATTGCCCGTGATGAGTTACACACTAGAGAAAAAGCAATCATACGGGATTAGATTTTAATTTGCTTGATTTGGAAAATAAAACTTCTGCTGTTCGAAAATTAAAAAGCAACATCATGAAAAATTCTATTCTTTAAAACTAAAAGTTATTGATTAAGATTATGACTTCCTTAAGGTAACTTCTTGTACATTCATGTTTAAAAATCTATTTCATTTATCAGGTTATTTAATGATTATTGAACCTATGGATTTCATAATTTTTAATCAAAGTAAAAGGACAACGATAACGCTCGAATTGATATTGAAATAAATGTTTAACAAATAACATTTTTGTCAGCTTTTAAAATGGATTTCAGTTAGATAAAATTCCAATCGTAGCATCTACCATATATTTACCGTTTTTTTCCCTTACCAGCCTTAAATTCTGAAATGGTACTGGGAAATAAGTAAATAAGGTTTCAAAATAATTGTAAAAGGAATTGCAAAAAATAAACTAGCTTCTTTGGAATAATTCTATAATAAAACTACCTTTCTTGAGCTGCTGATTAGAGATTTGTTCTCAAGAAAATCTTATCATTTAGACAAACAAAACGCATGAAAACCGCAATTTATTTTCATCTCTCAATCATAAACGGGGCTTAGAGAAAATGGTCAAATGTACTCTAGATTAAAATTTTAGACATGGTCTACAAGGTATGCTAAAAATTATATACCTTATCAGGCATTTGGACGAAAAATGGAATTAAAATTATTAATGTAACAGAATTTATTACAATATTACAATACAGGGACATTGTTCATTAATGTTAATAAATTATGATGCAGAAATTAATTATTATTTGATCAAGTATGGCTAAAAGAACCGCATATCTCAGCATGTAAATTTATAGTCTAAACCCGTTTAGAGGTATCCAGACATAAAACAGAGTCGATGTCCTACGAATTAGAATTCTGAACCAAACTCCATCCAGGTGTTTGGCTATCAGACAGGGAAATGCCGGTGGGGACAAGTAAGGTGAAATAAAGGTAAAAAAAAATCCACAAATTGAAAATAACACCCTGAACAGGTTCGAAAATGAAGTTATACAGCATTTCACTTCTCCTCACCCCATGCGACGCGACCAAAGTAGGTCACCGAACGACTCTCGATGTCCTCAGGGACGTTCGAAATGGCGCGATGGAGAAAGTTCCAGAAATTCGAATCGGAAAGATGGAAACAGGTGGTGATTGGATCAATTTCATAAGAAGGTGAAACTTTTTTTTTATCTCCAGGGGTCACATTTTTCCTTTCAACATCCGGCAATTAAAAAGCTATTGATTAATATTTTTTTTAAAAAATATTCCCTCAAAGGAAGGTTTCTTTTGATTTGGTTGTGAGACAAAAGATAAAAGGGTGGTACGATGCACGTGTGTCCTCCAGCTCACGTGTTCGGTTGTGGTGAAATAAAATGGCATTCGATATATATTTTGCAATTCCCTGTGTTTTAATACTAATTTTTTATTTAGTATTGAGAGGAAATCCGACCAGTGGTCGTACAAATCGTACCAGCATATCACACTATGCTCCAACGCTGATACATAAACTGGGCCACGTTGATGTTTTATTTTAGAGTCATTACAGGTTTCAACAACTTCTGTTAATGGTTTTCTTTACACTAATAAGGGAAGTTTTTTTTTTTTTAGTTTTTCTATTTTTCAGAAAAAGAAAAATATTCTAAATGAGTTTTAAAGTACCAGCTTGAAAGCTTCCACAGTGATACAACGATGCCAACCACTACTAAATGTATGCAAATATGTTAGGGGTAAGGGGAGCAGTGACACAGTACCGCCATATCATTGATACAGGGCCCCCAAGCTATAATGGCCTCAGCATATGTAACATTTTGACAACAAGTAAGTCTTATAAATGCGATCGTTTTTATTTATTTTCCAAAAAAGGACTAGAAAGAATTTTGATACTTGGCTTACTCATTACTAGCTACTCCACTAACAGGAAGAGAACATTTCTGCACAACACCATCGATATTTTTAACTCCATACAACATCGAATAAACGATATATCGATAATATCGATGATTTATGCTGATGAGTGGGAGTTATATTAGCGTCGCACTATAAATCAACACGAAGGACTTCGAAATTTTGAGGCTCGGTCAAGAGACAAGGACGACACCTGAGCTCTCTGACACCTCTTCTCCTAACTACTGCATCACACTAACGGGAGTACAGTAAGCCTCGACAGATTTGACGTGCATCGGCCCTTTTTACTCGGCTGATCTTCAGTGGCACCAGGACTCGAACTCGTGGCACTTCGACTACGAGTTCGTGACGATGACCATTAGGTTATCGCGGCCACCGAGGATATATGCTATTAAAGTTATTTCATGCATTTTATAATGATAGTATTTTCCATTTTTTCTAAATCTAAAATGTGGTAGAAATGAATACTGTAGGAAATATTGGTGCAAGCATCACGATACATTTCTTTACTTTAGAATTTTCATGTAGTTGCCGAATATCTTGGGGAATTCCATAATTCATTTAATGCGATTTTAATCCTTCGAATATGCATATTTTTGTTCATCTAAATGGCAACATAATTATTCAAAACCATTACTGACTGATTTAGATAAAAAGGTGAACGAAATATTTCAAAATTATATTACATTAATAATACTTGTTTAAATACATATATTTTTTTGGTACTTACGTATTATCGCAACCTATTAGTGAGATTACATGAAACGAAGCTCATGGTCACCAATTCATCGCATACGACACATAGGAAATCAGGGTTGCCAACTTCGCGAGTTATTAATGAGTTGGTGATTGTTACGATAATACTTACTCGTAAGTACAGGTTTTTTTAAAATAATTATTATGTCTACATGATCAGTGATATACCCAGATCCCTTTGGATGGGGGAAGGGGGGTTATATTCTTAAAAACACGTAGACTTAAGTATCTGAGAGGGGGGGGGGGTAATTTCTATGGTAAAAATTTCTTGGTCTGTATGGGGTTGACCCCGCTCCCTTGTGTCCGCCACTGAATGTACATGACTAATTCTCCAAAAATATCTTTTAAATCACCAACTATAAAATGTTACAAAAACGTTCATATTATATGGTGTGTCTCACTATTCATGATTCAATAACTAAAAACAACTCATGGCTGACATGTTTAGTAACAGGTAATGGGAAAAATAGAATTAGATATGAAATATGGGTCTGCACGCTTTAAAGTATATAATTAATGCCCACAACGTGAGGAAAATTTTTTACTCTTTTTCCAACAATGAACAATACATATCACAGTTTATTACACATCGACGATCACGTTTCTATGATATGAATTAATAATAGAATGTGCTATTAAAATCAGTTTTTCATCGATACAAAACTGTTTCTTTTGACCTTCGAGGGAGATTCTTGTATAAAATATGATTCATTGTTCGATTGACCCAGTAACTTTCTTTCAAGGTTGTTAACTTACATTGTTAAGTACACCAAAAAAATCTTAATAAAATTCTGCAGATTTTATTCCGTCTGTTTTATTTATAAATATTTTAAAATTGAAGATTAATTTGATAAAATTTACCTAGCTGTATTCGGGCAATTCAAATTACATTTTTTTAGCAGAAAATAGGCAGTACCTTCGTAAAATGTATAGATTTAAAAAAAAATGAAAATATATATAAAAGATTTTTACTTAATAAAAATTTTAATTATTTTGATGTAATTTGCCTTTAAAAATCTTTAATATACATAAAATAAAATACATTTTTAATAAATATAAAATCAGATAAATTGCTCTTGAATGATACAGATCAAAGAGAACAATTGAAATCGACAAAGAAAATAGTTCTTTTTTATCCTAATTAGGAATAATGTTTTTTTTTTGCATGATTCCCTCTCCCTCTCCCCCTCCACATAAAAGAAAAATTTAATATTTCTACTATTTGATTATTTTCAATACTCTAATTTGGGTTTGAAATTTGTTCCATTTGAAAAGTATATGATACAATAATGGGTCAGAACCCTTTAAAACCCTTATTTGAACTTTTTTGAAAAAGCTTTATTCTTCATTTTATTAAATTTCAAAGGTATAAAACACGATTCGTACGAGGATTTGGATATTTAATACATAACAGCAACAGATATTGTTTTTAAAGAACCAGTTTTAGAATTTTTTTAGCTCAGTTATCTCGCTAGAATTAAGAGAAACCATTACATTTTCTAATATTAACTTTCGAATAATCCAAAATATCAAGCATAAAATATGTTTAATTTTAAAGAAATGATATAAAAGCTAAAAGAATGCTGTTTTAATTATCATATTGCATATAGTAATCAAAATCAAATATTAATCGATTCGAAATTCAATTTACCAACCGATGCATTATGGGTATTTTGATTGTGAGATTTTTTTTTTTTTGTCTGCTTTTCATAAATACCATATTCTCATATAAAATGTCATACTATGTTACTCCTGAGTAATACTTATATTCCAAGCCTAGATAATATGGAAAAAGAATCATCCACGCGTTTACAATCCAATAATGCTGCCATTCCTACTCATAAAAAGAGTTAGTGTTCTTCGATGAACAACAAACAAAGCTAGAAGAACCCTTCCGCTTCATTTATTTTTAAGTAGTTAACATTCTCTCTCTCTATCTACACATTTATAATTATTATTTAAAAATATATAAACCACCCTTCAAGGTTATTTATTTAAATGTATTTAACATTCTATAAAGAGATTGATCACATACATTGTGTTAAACTAATACCAATCAGAACTTTTAAGGCAAGATTATTTCCATAATCTATTCTAAATACTTAAAAATAAAATTTATTTTCTACGGACGAAAAACTCCTTAAAAATTTCATAAATAGAAATAAGGTAATGAAATGAATTCATATTCCATAAATAAAGGCTTGCGTTTGTCTAATTTTAGATTTGAGAGGAATTATGGAACATTTATTTGAAGATTAATAAAAACTCATGGCTGCCAATATATTACGTTTAAAATTTTGATTTAAAAATTTAAAGTTCAAGGCAAGAAATAAAGGAACAGATATTTATAGTTTTGAAATTCACAATGAAAAGAGTTATTTTTATCTTACTTAAGATGCAAAAATCAGTGGACGTATAAATACTCAAATAATAATACTAATATTTCTTTACGAGAGGGGATAAAATAATTCAAATTCTTGTAAAAACTTTTCTTACGAATTCAGTAATAATGAGTATTTTTACTTAAATTTCTTACCCTGTTCGAGTTAGATAAATTTTTGCTACTGTATTAGAGCCTCAACGTAGCTGAACAAAACTGTATTCAGTGAGGTGTATGAGAAAGACAATGCCTTACATTAAATGCTGATGGTACACGATGAAATTCTACTTAAGGGATTTATTAAATATTAAAAAGAGTATTGAGTTTGAAAATTATAAACTTTCGAAGAATTTGATTCCAAATGTTGGATACCAAACATGTAATAAACACACAGATATATATATATATATAGATCCTAGCCGTTTGGAATATTTATGTGCTGTGTGGATCTTTCATTTGTGCACTCTGTATTGTTAAAAGATATTTGACGATTTAAAATTATGAATTACAAATTTTTAATTGAAATTGATTAAAATTTCAATAATTCCCTTTAAAATTTTATTTTAGCGCAGTTATTCAGTGAAGAAATAAAATGATTAAATTCCAGTTGTAAAGGAAAATATAATCTTTTTGAGTTGCCTTGTTACAAAGATTGAAAAAAAATCTTTTGGTCTTATTTGTTGTGGAGTAAAAATGAAAATCGATTGGGCTTAAAAAGCTGACAGATATTTTTTTTAAAAATTAAATTATTATCATTTTTTTGAAATATTTATCGATGAAAATATTATTTCAAAAAATTATTCCAAGTATTTTAAGTGAAATAATAGCTTACCTGCGCAGAAGAAGAGCGTCAAAACGGCAAACACGAAACACACTCTCATATCTAAACTATATATTATTTACAGAGATATATTTCAGAAAAAAGTTATATCTCTCGCAGTGATTTTTGCTGGTAGGTCCGTGGGCAATCGTCTGACGGTTGGTTCTGGTTCGGGACCGGTCAGCGAATATCTTTTTGTAGTCAGATCGGTGACGAGTAGAGTTAGTAGGGCGAGACGTGTTCCCATTGGTTCGCTGCTCTTCTTAAAAAGATGCACGTAACACAAACAAAAATAAAATAAAATAAAAAATAAAATAAAAGCGATCTCACTACGAACGACATCTAAACTCGTTCATTGGCAGGAAAAAAAATAATAAAATGGAACAAAAAAATAATGTATGGAATAATCAAGCGTTGCCATCCCACCCGTGCTTAATTTTTCAACCGGTTTTTGACATTGAAATTTTGTGATGCGATTGAATGGAAGTTCTTAATGCCAGGGATTTCTTCGATTATCGAATTCTTTACGGGGGTGGTTAAATCCACGTGCACCACCAAGGGATGGAACGGTTCAGAGGGGGTAACAACTTGACCCATATTTTGTGTTCGATGAACCCTGTTATCACGGTATCGTCTGCTTTTTGAGAAGTGGGTTAGTGTCACGCGCCACTTTTACGTGGAAGATGCTCTTACTTTGATTTTGGAGCACAGTAAAACACGAAAAAAAGAAGAAAATAGATTGAGGAGGGGGGAGGGATAGCGTGTCTGTGTGTGTTTTTGTTTTCGTTTTGCTGTAAGTGTCAATATTTTATATCTAAATAATGCATCGTATTGCTAAAAATTCGTTGACAGTTACAAAAAACAATTTTTTTTTGCAATGTAAGTTATTCTTGTATGTGTTCATAGTATTCAAATTATTTTGTTTTTAAGGTCACGTCTATTGTTCTAATCACACACTAATCGTTTATATGTTATTTTAAATCTCATTAGTTAATTTAGGTTGTAAGTGTGTTGTCAATTAGTGGTTCTTAGTCTGCTAGTGACGTAAAAGGATTATAATGTCTAAAAAGCATTGTTGTTTTAATTTTGTTAAAAAATAAATTTGGATGGAACCTCATAATCAACATACGCCTGAATAATTCTCAAGGTAACATCGTTAACAAAATGGATGAACAACATAACCTTAGCCGCTTAGCAAACTTATTAGAATAAACTTTAAAATATAAAAATATTGTGGAATGAAAATTTAATTCATATAAATAAAACAAAAAAATTTCAAAAAAAAATTATTGGTTATGTACTGTGACACACAGAACTTTTTGTCAATGGTATCCGACTACCCTAAAATTGTGAATTTTGCCAAAAATTGACAAATTTTTTTTATGATTTTGTTTTATAGGCCATCTTATTAGCTTTATAAAAATACCACGTTTATTATTTTCCATTCACTAGAACAAAAACTACAAGTGTTTTAGTAAAAGTAGATGCCATTACTTTAAGCAAGATTTCACACTTTAAAACGCATTTTACTCAAAATATGATTTTTTGAAAATAATCAAACGGAGTCAGCGATTGCTAAAAAAGCTTTGAAAAAAATTAATTGAAATTTTTTGTGTAGTTCTGTATAATAGTAGAAGTGTTTTAACCTTCAGATTTATCAATCACAAATTTACAGTCCCTTATGTGAATATAATGGCTGTTTGTTAAGCAATTTCATATAGTAACTGAGATGAAATGCTCTAGTTTTTGTAAAAATTAAAATATGTCTTACCCTGAAGGTCATTTCGACAATGAACAACGAACGTATCAGTATTGAAAAATTGAAAATTTGTTCATAATCCTTTGGTACAGAATGGACCGTATTTATGTTATTTTTTGTCAGTTTTTACCCCTTTTTTCCATTTTAGTTATAATATATTTTCTTAATTTGAGCATATTTTTCTTTAAATGTACTAAAAAAATTTTAAAAAACAAAAAAAAAACAAAAAAAATCCGTATATCTCCATTTTTTTAAAAAAAAGTTATCGCAACCAGTCGGATACCTTAAACGCAGTTCAAAATAGTTTGTACTATTAGTTATAGTAAGAGGAAAAGGTCAAAAAATCTGAAATACAGTAATACACCGAACTCACGGGATAGAGGTGGGACTGAATAATAACCAGTTGAATTCGCGTAAGTCGGGGTATGAATTCGCTCATAAATTTTATATATTACTTTTATTTGGGAAGAGAGACGAAAGAAAATAATAATTTAGAAAAGAAAATCTTTAATAAAATCTTAGAAAACACACACAGATACAAAATCTCAAACCGAAGTTATTTAGATGTAGAAGGTTCAATAAAATCTAGCAATGTAGTTTGCCGGTTCAAAGTTTTTTTTTTCTCCCGCAAAATTTCTTCGTGTCAGGATAATAACTTTGTTATTCCCTGTTTTGTTGAAAATATACGCTCACCATTTGAGTCCATATTTTCAAAAAAATTTAACCCTTTTTCAATTAAACCGAGGTTTTCTGTCAAATGCCCAACCGTTATTTGATCTGATTGAACTGGATCTAAAGACTCGAGTTCTTCAATGTCTTGCTCATGTATTTCTATGAGCTCATCCATTGTCAGCTCCTGTTTGTGGGAATCCAGAAATTCTTGAAAGTCATCATCATACATTTCTACATTTATTTGTTTGGCAAGATCGACAACTTCTTTAATCTCATTACCAATTTCACTAACTTTACCAATTCCTTACAAAGGCGAATGGACGAAATTTGAAAATCGCGTAACTCCGGGCAGCGAAATTCGAGGTCTGGATCATAAATATAGACACATATCCTATGATTATTGGTACAGAACCATACCAGATCCTCTTTCGTATAAATTCTTATATACATACTTGGTAATTCTATGATGTTGCTAAATAGAATATATCTAGTATGTTAACTGATTTTTTCTCTCTTTATATGTTTTCATCATAAAATGTAAGGTACAGGTCTCGCACCTATATGTTTTTCTTTAAATTCCATGCTTAATCTCTTTAAATATTTACCTCGTAAATGTTTTCCAATAACAAAAGTACGGAATCATTAAATATTGTATTGTCCAAAGAGGAAGTTTTCTTCTTTTAAATAAAATTTATCTTGAACCGTATAATATATATAGAAGCAAGCCACAAGATACCATCAGCAGAAAATAAAATAAAAGCTCTAATAAAAAAAATATTTAGTTTTTTCTTATTTGCACTCGTTATCAAATATCTCCAAAAAATGACAGATGAACAAGGAAAGATATTTTTTCATGCATGATATTCAAAATATTTAAAATATTTTTTCACCTAAATTTAATGTCCTTTCTTTTATGCTTAAGAAGGAAACGTGATAAAATACAGAAATAATCCGGCTTCATTTTCAGTACGAACCACGCTATTTTAAATGATAAATTTTAATAGTACTGATTGATTCATGACTTCGCGGTTTCGAAAGATTTTGTGCCAAAATATTCCCACCAAAATGTTCCGATTAATGCAATACTACTGATGTAAACTTTCTATCTTTGATTACATTTTGGAAAAAACGAGGAATATCCGAATTGCTATTGAGAATATCGGACAGAGGCATTTAATGAAATGAACTAAATTAATATGAAAACCGTATGGAAATATGTTTGTCTCACTGCTTTAATGATTTTTATGACTTTGATCCTCAAATGGAAAAAATCACAGCAGATGTTGTGAAACATGAACATGATTTAAGTTTCGATTTATTGGATTTTAATGACTGTAAGGAATGTATTCTAACAGATTCTCATCCATTTGAATCTCTCTTATCATTATAAAGAAAATACCAACTTATGAAGAAAACAGGGAAATCGAAGAAAAAATATGCAATTTAGAAAAAACTTCACATTATGAAATTGTTGAATTGTTTGATTGCTATTACAAAAAGTGTACGAATTGATTGAAGAAACTTTTCTTGGTAAAAAGGAGTGCCTATAAACAAATGAAAATTAAAAAATGATGTACTTACAGTGTTAGTGCATATATCATCACATATATTCTGTACAGAGAAAAAGAGGTGGGGACAGAAATGATGCAAAAAACCTTTGGAGGATTTTCTACTTAAAAATGATTTTCTTTTTTATTTTGTAAACATTAAACATTAAAAAAGATATACTACTATATTACCTTTCAACTTTTTATTATTTTTCACCAATTTTAGATAGGTTAACAACTATTTTTGTTGTATCAAAATCTGGAATTGTACAGGAATCTTTAAAGGTGATTCCATTCTATAGAAATGTTCTCGATGACGGTTTATTCGAAGATGATTCGAAAAGAACATCAAAATGCTCTATATGACATTGTAAATGCTACACCAAAAAGTAGTGGGGGTTAGTAATAGTAGGGTAAAAGAGTAGTACCCACCAAAAAGTAGTGGGTTTAATTTCATGATAGATGCACCTCATTGGGTATTGCAAATGACGTAAAATTTGAAGCCCCGGCACATATTGAGAAGGTTTTAACCAGCAGAATGGACAATTTAAGTGTTGTTATTTCTGCCAGGGAAATCATTGCGAAATTTTTTTTTCTTGCCTCCGGGACGACCCGTGAGATAGAAAATAATGAAAGGTCAAAACCGAAGGTGACTGTTCTAGTCCGTTTGCATGCCCTTCAATCACATTCAGGTGACGAAATGTGGAAAATGGTTGACAGTTAATACAGAATCATCCTCGGGATGCCATCTGTTCTCTCATTGTGTCTTGAGGTGTTTCTTTGTATATCACGGTCTACCAAATGAGCGAACATTGTTCTCACTCGAAGTTACGAGTATCATTTCAAAATAAACATCACTTACTGTTTGTTGCATTTGTCCAGTTTCTTCACTTACTTGCCATTCTTTCTTGGTGGTGCATATCCAATGTCACAGAGGCGGGGAACCCGCGGCTTCCGTGAGTTTCTTGTGCGACCTTCATAAAAGCTACTAGTATTAAATAATATTTAATTATTTTGATAACAACAGTTTTCAAATCAATGGAATTAAATAAAGAATGCCATGAATGTATGTATGTTTCAATGACTACTTGTGGCAATGGCCTATTGTATATTTAAAATGTTAGAGCGCCGCCAAGTGCCACACGGTGGACATGTTATATGCTCTCTACAGAAGAACTATTTTCTTACTATTATTGTTGTGACTGATTCCATTTACGTTAAAACGTATTTTTTTTTGTATGAATGTCATTTAAATATTAATTTGAATATTAATGAAGTGTTTTATTATAAGTTTCTGTTGACTGAGATACAACAATTACGTTCTAAAAAAGACGCTTGTGGCTTATGCAAATCTGGTAATGTGCTGGTAACAGACTCGTTTCGTGTTGCTAACGGCCATTGTGAAACTGTGTAGTTATTGTTCTACTTATTCCGTGTGTGGTTTTACTTGTACTTAAGTGTAATTGTATCTCTAGTAAGTGTACGCTTTCATAGAGAAATTATTTAATATTCGTTACGTATACTATATTGTAACTTTTTCTGTCAAATTATAAATAAGTAAGAATTCAATCTTAATGTAAATATTTCTATATAAAAAACAAAATAGTTAAAGTACAAAAACTGTAATAATTTTGTACAACTCGCATTTATAAGACATTAACCTGTGCGGCTTCCTTTAGTACTACCTAATTTACATGTGGCCTCTAATGGCCCAACTTTGTCATAGTGTATATAGTGTAAACTGTAAATATTAGTAGAAAACATTACTTTAGATCTGGAACAATGTTCGTAAATTAATGAAAACCGATCTAAATAAATATTAACAAAGTAGGATAACGCCTGCAATGAAATTTAATAAAATATGCAGTAAATAACATACATTTTTTTAACTCCATAAAGTTAGATTGATGTACACATCAAAGTGTCATACGGTCGGGTGGATCATTTCCGCGTTTGTCACAAAAGCCTATTCGGAAGGAACTTGTTGATGTCCACAATGAAAGGAATGAAAAATGCGATAAAAATAAAAAGTAATTCCATATTTCATGAGGACACCATGCATAGATAGCGTTTTTATTGAAATGTGGTAAGAAAAAAAAGAGACCATCATTCAAATGACGAATTTTATAATCATGCATTTCTTTTCCTTTTCGAATATTTAACTTATCCTTTACGAGGGCTTGTGACAGCTGAAGTAAAATATAATGTTTCGAATTCTTTTTTCTCTATAAATAGAGTTCAGTACTACGATTTATTTTTTGATTTGATGAAAGATTTTTTTTTCTATTATGGTTTTTAATATGTATTTTTAATCTTTAAATCGTTTTTAAATATGTTTGAATATTTTAAATGTTCTTAGGCATTTTTCCCCAATCCTGTAAAGGTATTAATCCTGTATATATACCCTGTATGTACATATTTTCAAATATGTTTTCGATACTATAAACATATATACATACTATCAATTACTGAATTTCATTTATTAACAATAAATGAAAAACATTCACGGACTCTCAGGGTCTGCGTACCACAGTTTAAGAGCACAGAATACAAAAAAAAATATTTCAAAAGGGTAAAAAAAAAGTGGATTGATGCAAGCAGAAAATTGTGATGTAATAAAACATGGCGTTCTCTCTCTTCTTGAGAAAAAAATTAATATATTTATTATGAAGCATTAATGAGCATCAAAAAGAATTCTAAGTTTAAAATTTTATTCTTTAAGCACTAGGTGCAAGCAAATTCGAATATTCAAAGTTCGACTGGTGATAATTGTGATCGATATCGTTTACGTGATAAACCAATAGTGCTACAGATGTATGGAATACCGCGCTATTGATAGTCTTTTATTATCTCGATAATACTATTGATAGCTCAGTTACTGATGATAACATTGGTAATACCATTGAAAATTCTATTGGTTATAAAAACTGAGGAAATAAACTAAACACAAAGTCGTGATTATGATATCGCACACTCACACACATATATGTAATCAGAAAGTGTTTAAATTCGGTTTTCTCTTTTGCCCAAAATGTAAACCTTTTTCCGCCAAAAAAGAACCCAATTAACATGTTTAGCCTGATAAAAGCATTTAGTTGAAATTTGCGACATATTATTGGCAAGTTAAATTATTAAGGGGACACAGTTCGATTCAATTGTCAAAAATCAGGCAAAAAATCAAAATTAATTTTTTTAACTTAAATTATTTTCTATATACTTTTCTATAACCTGACAAAATTTGAAAGCTTTAAATAAAAAAAAAACACAGATATATGATAGCTTTTGCGTTCGTTTTTATTATCATCCCTATGGCAAATCAAAATTTTAAACTTACTTATCTCGGAAAGAAAAAATAACTAGTTTGTCTTCATTTAAAATGCTAAGGTTTTTTTTTCTATTGTGCCTAATGCTTTGAATTTTTTTTACCTATTGCTAACAGTACATGTAACAAAAGTTGGTATGCATTTTTGAATCAAAGCAATACTTATTTTTTTTAAAATAATTGAACTCAGAATTTGTACATTTTTAAGGAATTTTCAATACGCATTCATAAAATGAAGTATTGTACGAATACCAATCATGTTATTGCAAAACCCATGCCAACTTTTATTATGCATTATCTGAGGTACTTGTAAATCAAATTTCATGCGTGTACGTCAATTTTTGTAGGAGGAGTATCAATTTAAAATCACTACACAAATTTGAAGTTTTTTCCTTAAAAAATTAAATGCCTAGCTTTTTATGAAATTTTGAGCACAAAATCTGTTTTACATAGTATACACACATAGGAGGCAACCAAAAAATTTTTGAAAATCCTTAAATTAAAAATTTTTGCTTAAATCGTACCATGTCCCCTTAAGTAATATAATTAATATTTTTTTATAATTACGGTGAAATACGCCTAACGGGAAAACACTTAAGGCGAAACATTGGTTAATACGAAATAATGCAACAGTTCCTACAAACTCTATGTATTTTCATAAATTTTTTTATCTTAACGTATCCGACTGGTTGCGACAACTTTTTTTTAAAAAATGGAGATAAGTGGATTTTTTTGTTGTTTTTAGATTTTTTAGTACATTTAAAGAAAAATATGCTAAAATTAAGAAAAGAAAAATTAATTATTATAACTAAAATGGGAAAAAAGGGGCAAAAATTGACACTAAATAACATAAACGCGGTTCATTCTGTACCAAAGGTTTATAAACAGATTTTCAATTTTTCAATTCTGATGTGTTGCTATGTTATTCATTGTCGAAATGACCTTCAGGATAAGAGATATTTTAAGTTTTACAAAAACTGGAGCACTTTATCTCAGTTACTATATGAAATTGCTTAAAAAAACAGTGATTATATTCACATAAGAGGCTGTAAATTTTGTAATAAAACAGTGATTGATAAATCTGAAGGTAAACCATTTCTACTATTATACAAAACTTACACAAAAAATTTCAGTTCATTATGTTAATAACTTTTTGAGCAATCGCTGACCCCGCGTGATTATTTTCAAAAAATCACATTTCGAGTAAAATGCGTTTTAAAGTATGACACCTTCCTTAAAGTAATGGCATCTGCTCTTACTAAAACACTTGTAGCTTTTGTTCTAGTGAACGGAAAATGATAAACTTGGTATTTTTATAAGGCTCATAAGATGGCCTATAAAATAAAATCAAAAAACATTATCAATTTTTGACAAAATTCACAATTTTAGGGTAGTCGGATACCTTAACATGAAGATCACTAAACACGAAAAGGTTTTCCTTCAGGAGAAGAAGGATATTGAAAATGAGCTACTCTTAATGAAATGTTTGGGAAAATTTTCTGTAATATTGGATTATCCTACTAGATGATGATAATGTGTCTACAGCCCCAATTATGGCAGACAAAAACATTTTGGAGTTGGTTCAAAGTTGAAAAAACACCATTGAAGTAGGTTCTGACGATAAAAATGAAATGAATAATGCAGTTCCGGTTCAACTCATCCGAAATAAGGTACATCATGAAAAGTATGCGCAGTTAAAAAGACGCACATTCCAATGGTAAAATAAATAACGAAATGGACTACATCGAATAATTTGTTGACAATTTGATGCTAAAAAAGACAATTCAAAGAAAATACCAGATTGATTTTCAAAAACTCGATGAATGTTTTGTTTTTCAAGGAACTTGAAAATTTTGTATTAAACTTCATTAAGTTCCTGTGAATGTGTGTTTTGGCTTCATTGATTTTTATTGAATACATGCATGTATGCATGTCTACGTATATAAATAAAATGTAGTCCAATAAACTTTAAAAAAAAAATGTTGAATGTGTGTGTTTATATCCTTTAACACGAAATTCTTTTAACACTAAAAAATATTTCAGCCCCCCTCTGTTTCGTGTTAAAAGATTTTTACTGTGTCTGTTTTTAGATAAATAATATAGTACGGAATAAAATAATACTTCTCCTGAAAGTTATACCCCATGTGTGCTTTGCGGTTTGGGAAAATTAATATAAGATTTAACAGAACCTCATTTTTGAGTAGCCATCTTATGTACAAACCAGTCTTTGAATTGACAGTTTCTGACGGATCTATACGTGGCTCCACTAATATCTCCTCATATCTTTAAACAAAATATTTAATTCAACCAATTTTCATCGATGAAGCGAACGGGATTTATGTAAATGAGGTATATTATATAAATTCGGTTTTCGCGAGTTGGCAAGAGGAAAAGTAAGAAAAGAAGTGGTTTGTTGACGCGTTGTTGTTGACAAGCTGAAGTTGATGTGTTAGATGTGTGCAAATAGGGGTTTAACAGAAGTTTGAGAATTAGTGGTTAGTTGAAGATTGAAAAGCAGTGGAATTAAAGATTACAGAGCGTGGAGCCATCGTCATTTGATCAAGCCGAAGGAAGTGCCTGAAGTTTCCCGTGTAGGATCCGATGTATTAAAGGTTCAGGTACCGTGCACTTGATTCAGTAGAAGCTAATTATTAGTGTGCGACGTAGTTGAAATTGAGCGTATTTAAGCTATCTTAGATTCAGTTGAGGGTCTGTAGTAATATCCCAGTGTTATAGAATCTCACCTCCACACTCTACCATAAATCATAAGCCTTAGTTAGAATTGTATAGTGTCTGTTTAATAATTGTTAATAAGAATTAATAAATCAAATTAGATTGAAAATATTGTTTGTGGGTCATTCAGTATCCTCCTACACATCTAGCCGGGTTTACAGGTAGACACGAGGGTTTGGATATAAGAGGTAACCGAACGTTACCACAAGTTGAACCCATAACATTGAGAAATTCGAGAAAACTATGGAGCACACACGCTCATCAGAAATATTTATACTGTATAAAATTATTGCTATTAATTTGTATTAACGTTATTTATACTAATGGTTTCAAGATAATGTCCCCTCCCCTATGGTGTGACTTTTAATGACATCTAAGTGGGCATATCACTTAAAAAAGATTTTTAACTTGAAATAATTCCATAAATTTTATTGGCTTTCAAGACATTTTAAGTTATTTTTACTCTTAAGGCCACAATAAGGCAATAATTAAAAATACTTTTTAATTATTGCGATATAGTATAAACCTAGACTCATAAATCAATCGTCCTTTAAGTATAACCAACAAATTACATTTTTTTTTTTGCTATCACTAGCTGGTATACCCGTTCTTCTCGAGGGTGAATTGGAAAATTAAACAATACAGAGATTGAAGGATAAAGAAGTTTTAAATGAGTTAATCTTACGCGAATTACAAATTAAACAAATAAATCTTTTTGCATATCTAAGTAGGACAAAAAACATATTTGTTAAATTTTAAGTCTGTAGTCCTAATAGCTGATAAAAAGAATTTTTTTTATTTATAACGCCTCGTAACTCTTTTGTGGGTCGATTTTTAAAACACCTTCCTAGGCTGATCTCTGCTCAGCAAAAGTAACGCATTGTTACGAATTTTGTCTAAGTGAACGAATAAAATAGCGTAAATAATTTATATCTGGAAATGCAATACGTTAATAATATATTCTATTGCATTTTTTTATGTTAAAATTGTAATATTCGCAAGCAATGTCGTTCCTTACATTTAATGGCGATTCAATGGAAACATAGCGAAATGTTGGCGATAGTGCCACGTTAACATCATTTTTGGCGACCCTGTTGGCAACTTAGTGATTGATTGAGTGGTGCAGAAGTTGATATGTTATAGCGCTACCTGGTGGAGAGTTGCAACAAGAAGGATAGCACAAAAACCTCCTCTACAATAAAATACATATATATGCTAATTTTCATAGTGATCGGTTGAACCGTGTTGGAGTGAAGCGAGGTCATATACACAAACATCCATTGATATAAATATAGATTAACAAATTAAAAGAAAACATATTCAAATCAAATGTATCTGTTCTTGGTGACCATGTTGGCAACTTGGCGATTGATTGAATCGTGCAGAAGTTATACTGTAATTCCACTGGTGGGGAGCTGCAACAAAGAGGATAGCACGAAAACCTTCTCCATAAAAAAATACATATACATGCCAATTTTCATAGTGATCGGTTGAACGGTGTTGGAGTAAAGCGATTTCATATATAGAAACATCCATTTATACATATATAGATTATAAACACAGGGGTTTTAAAAATATCTTTATATGTATAATAATTCACTGAAGATTTTTCTCGCTGGTAATAAGTAATACATAAGAGTAATACATAATACATAAGTAAAATAATACATAGAGTCATATGCTTATTTCATATACCGTATAAAATATTAATTGAACCTACTCATTTAATACTATGGACAAATGAGAAAAGTAATTGAATCGATTGTTTTGTGATAATATCGATGTTTTAGCATCATCGTAATCAGCATTTATAAAATAGTTTCCATTTTCCTATATTCCTTTACAGAGTTCATATATTCTCTCATTTAGTTTTATCTTGCATATTCGCATGATCGGCTGTAAGATATTTAGTTTGCAGGAAAAAAATACAGCAACAGTTCAAAGAAAAATTTTTAAAAATACCAATAATAAGGAAGTATTTAATTTTATTTTGCTGTTAAGTGCTTAACTAATAGGAATCTTACTTTTTTCCCTTCGATTTTTCGTTCACCTGTTAAACGAGATTTAAATTCCATCGAAGCGGATACAGGAAAAACTCAACTTTTTCTAAAATGAAAAAAAAAAAACTTTTAAATATTTTAAGTAATTAAAATGCTTGATTTGTTGCGGGTGGCTATTTATTTTCGATTAAATTTTTACTTCCTATTTTACCATACTTAGAACTATATGAAAAAGAAATATCGATCTTCCATTTGCATTCTTAAAAATATGCTATTTTAACTCAGGATATGTTTGTTGACCCAGTCAATAAGGAACAGTAACCATTTTTAGCTATCTTCGTGTGTTGGTTGTAAGAATACTTGCAGTAAATTAAACACAAATTGAAACATACAATCGAAGCAGTCAGATAAATATGAATTTTAATTTATTTTGTTAAATTGTATTTTCTTCCTTAAGCTATCAATTACTTGCATACAAGAAAAATTTTGGTACAATTATAACATCTAATTTCACTAATAATGTTTCCTTTTAAAAGTATATCATTCCAATGAAAACTTTATTTTTAATACTTTATTCCAAGGATGGCTAACCCGTGGCACGGTGGAGTTGTAACAGAGGCACGTGAAGACATAATGAAAATTTTAATAAATTAAAAAGGTAATAATATATATATATATTTTTCAATTTAACTGAAATGCGGTTGTGTTTCAGACAAAAAAAAATAATCCTCAAAATTTATTTTAAATACACTCAACTCAATTCCAATGGAAAATTATGTTGAGAAAATTCCTTCATTGTTGTGTGCATTTGAAGGAGCAAGTTTTAAAAACCTAAAGAAAACAATGAACTGCCCAGTGAAAGCTTGCTACTCAGGAATGAAAATTGGCTATGAGATTTAGCTTTTCTTACTGGTATTTATGGGGCATTTAAATAATTCAAGTTTAAGATTACAAGGAACAGATTGTATTTTTTTCCTACCCTTGTAGGGGTCATATGTCTTTTGTGAACAAACTTTTGCTTTTTGGCTCTCGATTGTGGAGAAAAAAGATTAACATCATTTACATTAGTGCAGGAACTATCTACTAAAGTTGATAATCCTCCAAACTATGCTAGATTTTAAAATTCAATATCCATTTTGCAGGATTCGTTCAGGGTTAGGTTTAATGAATTTTCAAGATGATGAGAAAAAGTGTTAGGGACACGTATACTAAGCTTTTTTTTTTAATCAGAAAGTGGTATTCCCAAAAAGGTTGGCCACCCCTGTTTTATTTCATTAAACGTCATCTGATCATGGCTCTTTTTCTCTTATAATATTATTTATTTAATTTATTTATCAGAATGGTTTTTTTAAATAATAATGCATTCATTATTCTCCTTTAAAATATTTCGGACGTCTAAGTATATATTTATATCTAAAATATACAACATTGTGATGAAATTTTATAAGTGATAAATAAAAATAATTCTAAGCTATTGCATTTACAGTATATTTTAACTGAAATTTTTTGAAATTAGATTAAAATATATAATGAAAATTCTTTAAATTAAAAAAAAAAATGTTGAAATATATGGAATGCTTTAATTCTTTCATTTATATTGAAGTTAATCTTAACTTATAAATGAAAATTATATAGCATAAAGGAAAATTAAATAGTTCAACATACTTTTACATTTTAAATATTCAGAACGGTTCAGTGACTCTTTGCTTTCAGCAATACATAACTGCATTTGTTGCCACTACCTTTTTCCAGTTAGGAAAAAAAATTTAAACTTAGAAAATTAATTTTTTTTGCAGACGAAAATAAATACTCAAATAATAAATTTGAGAAAAAATTGTAAGAAAAAGACATATTTTCCAATTAATCAAATACGCGTAAGTCATACAAATTCTGCAAATTTTTGGATCAAAATTCTTTTTCTATTTAATAATTAATTTCAAACAACAACGAAACAAAAATCGACACTTTCTTCTACTTTTTCGATGCTAAGTTTTGCAGTGATAGGTATTGAGCTCTAAAAAAGAAATTTTACCAAAAGTAAAAATAAAAGCAAAAAAGAATTAAGCATTCAGATAAAAAAAATAATATCTTGAACTATTAAAGCGTTCAGAGAACACATCACATAGTATAAAGAAATAAAATATATTTTTAATTTTATTTTGTGTTTGTTTTATATCTTTTACTTCTTTTAATTAATTGGCAGACGATTTTGCCCCCTACTTCTAACAAAAATATTTTCTTACGCTAGATTACATTTTAATGATTGTATACACATTTATAAATTTACTTTACAATATAAAGTATTATTAATAGGTATTTTAAATTTTATATATTATTGAAAGTACGCTTGCGCGTGTAATAAAAAGTAAAGATGCATACTCGCTTTGAATGAATTCAATTCAGATTAATCTAAATGTGAAGTAATCCTTTTATCTTTTCAACTTCATTCCACAAATGTTTAACAAAAACAATCGTAAAAGCAGGATGTGTGTGTTCTAATTTCTTTGACCTTATAATTCTTGCGGATTTAAATTGTTAAAAACAAATTTTAAAAAACTTTCTAGTTTTTAAGAAAAATTCTTCTTAGATAAAGTAAGTATTCGAAGAATTTTGTTATCTATGTGGGAAGAGAAAAACTCTTATCAAAACTGTAGAAAAAAATTAAATATTTCTTATTAATTTAATGTATTATTTATCAGTAAAAAATTATATTTAGGGTTTAATTCCTTGCAATTGTATTTTCTTTAATTTGAATATAATGTCCACTAGAATTGTTTAAAAATTAATATATCACTGTTTTTTTAAACTTGCAGTTGGCTGACATAAACTTGCAAGCTGTGATGAGAATTTCAACAAGAATCTCGTTCCTGTTTTGTTTTTTTTAAATAAAAAGAAAAAATAAGTATGACAGGGTAAATTTGTCTCATTAAACTGATTCTAAAATTAAATAGGCTTGAAGCTATAGATAATATGAAAACAGCAAGATAAATAAATTGAATAAAATTGGCACTACTTTATTTAACTTACATTTATTGGTTTTTACAATGAAGGCAATCATTTAAAAAAGTTGCGGTCTTCTGGTATCCTCCAGTACATCAATGTGGCCTGCGAACCAGAACATGTTGCCAATTCCTGAATTAGACTTTTATTTTTCTGCTTTTAACACTGTTTAAAGTAATTATTTCAACCAATTTTTCAAAAAAATTATTTGAATTAGAAAAGAAAAGAAAATAATATGCAAAAATATGTAAATTTTGTCATTTTTTACAGAAAACTGTAAACAGTATTTAGTTCAAAGAATCTTTTTGATACAAACGCCTTTATGATTCATTTGGGCATGGATCCAACCAGTTTTCATAAGAAAAACTGTTCTATTTCTCTTTTCATTCTTTTCCCAACATTTCCTTCAGTTTGGCTTGGGAAAGAATATGGTGGTTTCTTGTTCTTTTTTTTTCCAAATCATGCTAAACATTTTTCGATCGGATTCGTCTGGAGCAGGGGCGGCTAGCCCGCGGAGCGCCTTGAATAATTTTGCGGTCCGTGAGATTCATTGTAACTTTACAAAATGCGACTTAAGCGCAATATTTTTGTATATTTAGTGTTTTTTTTAACAAATAAATCTCATAACTGTTTCTATTTATCACGTTGCTTCTATTACTGCGAATCTGTTTTTTTTTTCAAAAATAAAATTTATCAAACATAAAACACGTTCAAACCTAACGGACTAAAACTTGCAACATCAATTACGATGCTCAAATACACGCATTGAGATTGACTTGCAAAAACTAAGTGAAAGAGCTGAGAAGCAAATATCTCACTAATTAAATAAATTAAACACAACTTGATCATTACATAATTATTATTACTAGCTGATATACCCGTTCTTCACATGGTTGAATTGAAAAATTAAACAATACAGATTGAAGGATAAAGAAGTTTTTAATGAGTTAATTTTACGTGAATTGGAAATTAAACAAAAGAAAAAGCATTTTGCATATCTCAGCTGAACAAAAAAGCCATATTTGTTTAATTTTAAGTCTGTAGATCTAATAGCTGATAAAAAGTGTGTTTTTTTTATTTATAACGCTTCGTTATTCTTTTGTGGGTCGATTTTTGAAAACACCTTCCTAAGCTGATCTCTGTTCATCAAAAGTAATACATTGTTACAAATTTTGTGTAGTGAAAGCTTAAAATAGCTTAAATAATTTATATCTGGATGGGTAATACGTTAATATTATTTTCTGTTGTATTTATTTTATGTTAAAATTTTAATATTCGCAAGCAACGCCGTTCTTTCCATTATAATGGCGATTCAATGGAAACATAACGAAATGTTGGCGATAGAACCAAGTTGGCAGATATTTGTTCTGAACAAGAGAAACTATAAGTAGGTAAAATCCCTCTCCTTACATAAATGTAAATAAAATTTTTCTAGAATAAACCTCCGGTAACGAGATTCTAGCTTAATCAACAGTTCATTTGAAATTTTTTCCTGAAGTTCCATGAAGTTTCTATAGTTTTCTTTTACCTTATATATGCATTTGCTGTGAACAATTTTTTAATAAATTTTAATACAAATACATATTTTATAATACTTAGCAAAGAAAGTTCGAATCAAATTTGTAGTTTCAACGTAAGGATTTACCCACTCAAATGAGCAACTTGAAATTTCCATCGAATCAATAACAATTTAAAATATTAATTTAATGTAATTTATTGTCCCTAAAGAGATTTGCTGTAAAACATTTAAATATTCGAACATTTTTACACGTTCCATTTTTTTTTAACAGTTGAGTTGCAAAATAATTTTTATAAAAAATTGTTTAGAATATTAATTTTAAGAAAACTTTTTAAGAAGTCAATAGAGAGGATATGGTAGATTTTAAAATATATTAATATATCAAATGATTTGTTAAAGTTAGCACCATTTTCTGGAGAGGAAATTCTTGAAAATACAAGCATCCGGACATTTGAGATGTCATTTTAATGTGTAGGCGATATTCTAAACCTGTTTTTTTAACGATTCTTTTGGGTATATATTTATTTTAAAAAGTACAAGACTACGCCATAAAAACTCTTCTATGTATCTTTGTTTTTACTTTCAGGTAGTCCGTTCGACAGGTTTCAATTTTGGTTTCTTTTCTGTTTTCAATTTCAAGTTTCATTTTTGGTTTGTAGGTGGTTTGATCAGTTTCAAATAACTTTTGTAACAAATTCTTACTCTGCCTCGAAACAAATTACCATTACACCGTCTAAGACCTAATAATACAGCCCGTGATTTCTTTCACGTCAAACATTATTTCTACAGAGTTATTATACATAGAAAATTATGTTACACATATGTTTATTGCACATAATTATATACTTTTATAGTTAATATATTTACTGTTTTTATAATACACACAAACAAACATATTTTTCCAAACTAAACTATTTTTACACTCATTTTCGGAATATCTTTAAAAATCTTCAACTGTTTTGAGATATATTAAGAGATTTTTTTTAAAAATTAGGGTTTCATTTATAGCTTATATCGAAATTATGTATACAGATAATATCAAGCAAACAATAATATGGATACACAACCCCGATTTGTGGTCATAGACTCTTTCGATAAAATCATAAAATCCCATTGAGAATAAATATTTCATAATTCTAGAGGAAGCTAAAAACTCAGGTTTTGGAAAAATTTCCACTACATTTGAAGGTATTTCATACAAATAAAATCAAATATGAAAAGATAATTAAAAAGTCTTTTTCAAAAATTTGATTTTTAGGCTTGAGAAATTTTGGTGTTGTTTTCTTATTATATATTGTATATAAATGTGTGTATAATCCACATTGATTTTTCTTGAGGGCATTTTAATTTGTGATAGTCCTGAGCCCTCCAGGACTTCGAGTAAATAATCAACTGTTAGTTTACCCGACTAACGGGATTCAACCATAACTTTAACACTGCAAAATTAGGTACTGGGCGTTTTTTATTAGTGGTTTATAATGTACATGTTTACACATGATGTTATGTTTTCATGGAAGGCATATGAGTTTTAGAACTTCCGGCTGGTATTTCGTATATTAACAGAAGTTTCATGGAAAATTCACACCGCTTATTGTAAAAATCATTTAACTGCACGCTTGTGTCATCTGCTTTTTGTGTTTGTGTGTGCTGTGCCGTTTCGTACAAGTAAATAATAAAGGATTACTATATATATATTCTATAAAATGTGTCCACATCAATCCAATAAAAATTACTACATCCACAGTATAATAAAAGTCATCAACAATTAGTATTTAATGTATTAGTATAACGCCACTCGCGAAGGCACGGCATATATTTGTTTTTTAAATGGGGCATTTCCACAAAAATAATAATTTAATGATTTTTAACTCTTTTCACAGGGTTTTTTTGTGCAAAAAAAATAAACATTTATTAAAAGTAATAAAACGTTCTTATGATTATAGATACACTGATATTTTTTGAGGCAATATTTTCATTATTTTACTGAAAAGAGCTTTAAAAGAGAAAAGCAAATAGATATGTATCAATAAAAGTACACAAAAGATAATCTATATATATATATAAAGAAGTAAAGCGACTCACTCACTTACTCATCACGATATTTCCGGAACTATTCAACCGACAGATGGGAAAATGGAAGATCAACTGTATTTGAAACTATTTGATTCCCGAGGCAATGCATACAAAGTTAGATAATAGAGATCAAAAATACAGATTTACAGTTTTACTCATATTAATTTTGCATATATTTAAAAAATATTTATAACCAACATGAAATATAACGATTGCTTCTGCATATATAAAGAAATTAAAATTATATATATATATTATGCATTATGTATATCTTTTAAGCATAATCATTAAAAACAGAAAATAAATTAGTAATCCACATATATATTTAAATAAAATATAATAGTATTTTAATGTGAACCTTGTCCCTGCAAAGATCTTTTTAGTATCACAATATCACGGGTATAATTTGAGACATTAAATTTCACTCAATTCTGACGTTCAGTTGTTAAGCGACCTTCGTGGAGCACTCAAAATATTTTTCATACGAAAAAAGACTTGTTCATATAGACACGTAGAACCAAAAACGGAGATCAGAGAACATGCAATTTCCTTCAAACAATTAAATTTCTCCAGCAAACATTTTAAAACAACATTTTATCCAACATTTTAAGAAAAAAACTGTCGAATTTTCTCTCGTTCGAGTTATTCTTCAGATTTTTTTTCTTATGTTTGCGCGTTTTGAATTCCGCAATTCTGAACTTATTAGTTCAATAAGCTCCAATTCATTATTATCAACTTCCACCCACTCAAAATTTGACAAATTTGTAAGGTGGTGTAGAGTGCAACTGATAATTCCACCTCATGCCAAATCTGGCACACATGCCATAGGTTGCGGGCGCCTGGTCTACATACACTGTAATAGTAGTCTTTTTTACTATTTTTATAGTGTTTTAAAAATAATTATTTTAGGTGCTTTTTTATTTCGCCGGCGCAAGCGATAGTCGCCAAAAATCATACAACCGACGCCAAACTGATTATTCCCGCTCAGGGACGTCTTAAGGCATGGGTCAACTGAGCCGGGGTCTAGGGCCTTGGCTGCAATAGGGGCCTTATCTTGTTCTCGACTCAACCTTATTAAGATCACGATTTGAATAATTTCAACGCTCAAATGTTATTTCCGGCTGTATTCTCCGAAACATTGGGAATTTCGAACGATATGTCAACTGGCTACATCAGATGACCACCTCCCATGTATAGGCCTAAGTTTATCTCCATGCACCATCATTACTCATTTAATAAAAAGGTGGCAGAGTCGATCCAGATGGTTTTTGCAATTGTAAGTCAGGCACATTTTTTTTCCGGTTAGTGTTTATACGAGTTTTTGACAACGTATGCTATGTTATGTCTACTTTTAAGAGGGGGCCTACACTTATACAGAGGCCCAGGGCCTGCTTTTGTGGAGGAGCCTAGGGCCTCAAGAAGTCTTATGGTGTCTTTATTCCCGCTGGTAACCTTAAACCACCACATATTCAAAACAAGTCACAGTCTTTTCTTATCAGCAACGTCTTTTTTATAATACATCCAAAATAGATGAAAAACCATTGAGAACTAACATTTATAACATTTTTAATGTTTATATTGTGTGTTGTCGCCAAAAGGTCTGCTTGGCGAGATTTGCGACAGCGAAACGGAAGAGAGTACTTTATTTTATAATTAATTAAAAATTTATAAAATTCAAATTAGTCTAAAAATCTCGGAAATTTGTTGATATACAGAAAAATATCTAATGTTTTCCTTGAATCAAATTGCAAGTTAATTATTTAATACTTTGAACCGACCTAAATCTAATTTTAATTTAAACGCAGTCATACAAACGTGCTTGTTGAGGAAAACATAAATCGGAATGGAAGAAGCATTGGTCCATTTTATCTTAAAGGTTACCATTTATTCATCTGATATGTTGCCACTCTCGTTTCTAAAATTCCACCTCAGAAAACTTTCCTTCTTTCTCGGACCGAATCAGACGATTCGATTCCCACGAGAAATTTCCATAACCATTCATTCATTTAACGATGTTCCCGTCACCGCATTCTCGGATGAACTCAGTGCTGTTGCATCACACCGTTAAAAAGGGAAATCTTTTTCCTTCAAAAAGCAGATTCTCTACCCTTCAGGGCACACGCCCTCTCCGATGGAAAAGCAGAAGACCTTCCATCTCAAAACCGTTCTGGGCCAGTGCATTTCGAAAGTAGGCTAATTCTGGTAATTCTTCCCCTTTTTTTTCCCTTTCCACCAGCGAATATCACGTTCAGTATGAACAGAATGTTCGACTTGGAAAAACACGCACCACACCCCCACTAATGACCTCAGAAGTGTGCGAAAAACGATAAGAATGAAGTTCCATTGTTGGGTTTTTAAAAAGTCCTCCCGTGTCATTTTTAGACAAAAGTTTGGTAAATAGCTAACAAAGAAAGGAAACGGGTTCTTTTTTTTTAAAGGAGAAATTGAACGATTGTTTTGAACGCGAATTGTTTCTTAGGGCAGTTGATCCCAGATAACAAAATGAATGCTTTTTTTTAATGCCCTAAGCGTTCAAAGGGACCTTTTACACCCAAGGTCTTCGACCCAACCTTCCATCCTTGTTATTTATTTTTGTGAGCTTCCTATACTCTTGGTAGTAATGTTATTACTCTTGAGATTTATTTTTTTTTGGTACTGGTGGCAATGCTCTTTCGGAGACACTTTACTATTTTGTCAGACATTTGACAGACACAACAAGCCTCCGTACTTTTTCAACGTCTACTTTCTTTTTCTTTTCCCGTCTTGAATTTTTTTTTAAAAAAGGTGTGGCAAATCCTTATTATTCATCAGGTATCAATTCTATGTATGAATTCTACGTATGTTTTTCTATGTATGTATGTTTATGATGAATTAATTTTAATTGAACTTCAATTATAATAAAAAAAATTATAACAATCAAAGTGTAAGAAAAATTATTAAGGTTGTTTTCAGGTAATGTCAAAGAAAGGACACAAAAACGAGAAAAAAAAATTGTCTACGAAAATAATTAAATAAAAGACTCCAATATACATACATACATGCGTGAAAAATTAAAAGAGAAAGAGAATAGAAGAAACGAGTGAAAAGAAAAGAGAAAGTATTGGAAAAATGTGGAGGTTTGTTGTGTGTGTGCTTTCTTTTGAAATGTGTCTTTTTGCTACTATATATTTTCATTTATACAATATTCACACATTCACATTAGTTTAAATCATAGGTTCTCAACGTGGGCGTTTGAGACTTTCAGGGGGGCGGTAGGAAACCCAGAGCAAATTAGAAGGCGTTGAGATGCCACGGAGGGGCTTGGGCAGATTAACCAAATATAGTCTAAAAAAAGACTAAGAAAACACTGATTATTACTAACAAAAGTAAACTTTAATACTGTTTACTATGTTGATTGTATGTATTCGAATCATTTCTATATTACATGTACGAAAATTCACATATTTCTGTAGTTCGGGAAGTGGATGAAAATTTTAAAGATTACATTAAATTCAGACCCACATTAAATTGAGTGATATAGTGCATTTTAATTTCTGTAGTGCACGTGTTGTCTTTGTCTGTGAGCAGTAAGGAAAATGTTTCGTCCACTGGATTTCATTACGAATATTATGCAAGAAACATAATAAAATATGTTAATCAGGAATTAACGTGTGATTCTTTAAAGGCTGAAACTGTCAATTTATATTTATCTTCGTATAATCAAAACCCCTGCCTGTCTTTGTAACAGATAAGCTAAAACTTTTTTATTCCACTCTTATAAATGAAAAAGAAATTCAGTAGCTTTTCTATTCCAAAAAAATCCTACCTATGACTAAAATATATAAAATTACACATTTAAATATATTCGTGGCATATCTATTTTATATTCGGAAGTAAAAAAATTGGGGCTTTAGAAAAAAATGAAATTAAAAAATATTTTTTCTATTAGTAATAGGATATTTTTTAAGACTTAACTCTTGTGTTCACCATATACACTCTTATTTCTCTAGAGTGGGAAGTGGCGGTATCGAAATATTACTAGAAAAGGAAGGGGGTCGGTATCAAAATATTTACTAAAAAAGGGGGCGGTATCGAAATATTACTAGAAAAGGGGGCGCCAGTTCAAAAAAGGTTGAGAGAACCTATGGTTTTAATTATTAAAAGCGTACTGTTGGTTTACACGAGGAGTACATTTTAAGCCTAAGTTATTTCAGTCACTTTTTAATTCTTCGATTTTCTTCCACTATTACGAAAAATTTTCTACTGAAGGGGGTGATTAAGATCTTATAAAGTAAGGCTAACCCTGTTTCATTGTCCGAAGTCAGTGATAGTTTATCCACTGAGGTCCAAATACATTTTTTTTTAAACTTATAGTGAATGACACTTGATGTTAATATAATTTTACCAAATATTAATTTATTAATTTTATTTTTTAATTTTAAATTTATTCTGAGTTATTTTCGATGAAGTTACAACTAACTACAATAGATGGTGCCTGTCAAGTTCAAATATATATATTTTTAAACTTGTAATGGATGACACGATGTTAATACAGTTTTTTCAAATATTAATTCATTAATTAAATTTAACTAAAATAAAATTTTTCTTTGTTGACCTAGTACAAATTGATTCTAAAAAAAAAATTTTTATACATATTACTTGTTTGTGTGGGGAAGATATACTCCATGTTTCTCCTATGTCATTATGCTGAATGAGTTTTCATTTATATGTTAAAGACATACATGCTTAAAGTCTAATGTTTATTTATGGAATATTTTTAAATTTTTAAAAGTAATAAACGTTGAGTTGACAAATTTTAAAAGCTACAACTTTTACAGCATTCCAAATTCTAACGAAAATGGATGCATGTTTCGGACTGAAAATGTATTTTGAGTTTTGCTTTTGCAAAGAAAGGCTTAATAAAACAATGTACAGTTATTTCAATTGCTAAATGACATTAAGAATTTGTTCTCGCTGTATTTATGCAAAGGCAATGTAATTAAATATAAATTGTGAAATTCTAATTAAAATTGTTATATGTGAATTATATTTTGAACACTTTAATGTATTTTAATCTAATTTTAATTATTTTAGTACAAACGTTTATTTTTTCATATCCATTATTCTGTATTAAAAAAATTAAATTATTAACAGAAAAAGACGTTTATAATATTGGAAACTTTTATGTTATGCGTAAGTTTATTTTTTAAAATATCTATTTGTATTTCTCAACATATTTCTTCATTAAACATTTGTGCAGAATAAAAATCGTCTGACACATAACTGTAATGTCAGAAGATTTTTTTCAAATCACGCAGCAAATCAATGTTTACTTAAAGAATTGCTTATGATTATATGAATTAGGCTAAAAAAGCAATAAAAAAATATTATTTTCATTTCATATGTAATTAAATCTAATATCGCTTGTTTGTGTTTTCATTCTTAATAAGTAGTACTGATTTATTCTCAGAATGAGTAATTGAGGCATAAAAATATTTATTTCTCTAACATTAATTTTATTTAATATTTGGTGATACAATCTTATTAAGCATTCATTTTGCCTACTTAAAAATACATTTCACTTGCGATATATAAATAGTATGCACTTATATATTGTGATTGTTCCTATTTTTCAAAATCTAGACCAATAATGTTTTTTTCAGCTTAAATTTCAGATATAAAGTATAAGTTCTTGTAAATTTGAAAGTTTCAAATAAAAACAGGAATAAATATTGTCAAAAACGAAACAAAACAGCAACTTTCATATTATAGTATTATTTTAATGAATTTCATTTTATTATTTTTAAAATTATTCGATAAACAAATTACATTTGAGGATCCTTTGTTAAATGGTATTGCAAAAACTCCACACAACCATTTTTTTCCTCCATTTTTTTATGTTTATGAAGCATATTCGTTCTCTCTCTCTTTTTTTTTTATCACAGTATGATTTATTTTAAATTTTTCGATAAACAAATTACATTTGAGGATTCTTTTTTAAATGGCATTGCAAATATTCAACACAACCACTTTTTCTCAACATTATGCTTATGAAGTATATTCTTTCTCTCTCTCTCTCTCTTTATCACAGAATGATTTATTTTTCAAAACCTTTTCTCTACAGTTTTAAAAGCATATTTTTTATGCTTAGGTAAAATTAATCAATCAAAAAATACATTTTTAATCTTCGATCGAAACAACATAATTCAGAATTGTTTTTAACCGGAATATTTTTGAAATTCTACATAATATTTTGATTGATACGATTAAAAACCATGTGAATCTAATATAAACACGTAAAGTTATATATTTTTTAAAATTAAAGAAAGATATATGTGTGCTCGTAAAAATTAGACATATTTCATATTTAGTTAAGTTTTAAAACAAGTAATGGAATCTGTAATACATTTCTTTTACAAATAATTGAGTAAATTGTATTGCCACATTATGATCTAAAAGGTAATTTTTTTTAAACAAAGCAGTTAAATGTTTTTAAATGTTTCTAATACCTTTATTAAACCTGTTATTATACAAAGGTAATTGCAATTTTTGGCTACAGAATAGAGGATTGTTATTGGACAGATTGGGTAAATATTAATAATGCTCATAATAAAGTCCAGCAATTTTTAACTGATTTTAAGTTATCCCAGATTTTTATAGGACATGGAAATTTTAAGAGCTATTTATCTAGGTTTAATTTAATTGATAGTGCTATTTGTTCATGGAACTACGGAACATGTCTTGTTGTATTGTAACCTATATTTTTGTAAACGAGAAAATTTTAAAAATGAGTTGAAACGTTTATGCATGTTCTGGCCACCTATTTTGTCTTTGTTGGCCAATTGTTCTGAAAGCAATAATGTTTTAAGTAATTTTGGTTACAGTATTGATTTTTAAAATGTTATAGGTACCCATTCTCTTTTATTTTACACTTGTATTTTCCTTCACCCATTTCATTTTGTATTTGATTTATAAATATATTTTTATTTTTAGATCTAAATTAGATAATTCTGTTGCCACTTACATCTGAAAGCCTCATGTTATGCAATGTGGATCATGAAGAGTTAAGTAAATAAATTAAATAAAACTAATAATAATCAAGACTTTAACCAAGTTTCATTCATAATTCCAGAAATGATTTAAGTTGCGCAACCACACGTTAATCTTTTAACAGTGTAAAAATATAAATGATGTGGGTGTCTAAAAATAGAGTAACGTTAGATTTACTTAATCCTTTCACGTATTTAATATATTTTTCTTTAAATTTTATTGCTTCCAGGTGTCCAATTGGAGTTGAAAGACGTAGCTGACCCAAATGCTTCCTGGGTATTACTCTGCGGGACTTTTCCAGTCCAATGAGAATGAATTTTTGTTAAGTTTTGTTTTGTTAAGCTATTGAATTATGTAATGTCTCTTTCATACAGCGTATCAAATAAACCTTACTTATTTACTTTTTCGTCTTACTTTTAACATCCGCTCAGTAAAGCCAATAGAACTTCTAATTTTGACCTATGAAGAGATGAGCATTTGATTCAGCACTCATCTACGCCCATCCACAATTGCGCAGTGGTTTAATTGATAAATAGCATTTATTGTTCCATAACCAAGGACACCTTAAGGCACGGACCAACCGGGCCCAGGACCTCGTCTCGTTCCCAACTAATTGTTAATAAGATCATTATTAGAATACTTTCAACTGCCAAATTTTATTTTGTTTTTATTCTCTGAAAAACTGGGAATTTTGGACAATTTGTCAACTGACTACATGTGATGACTGTCGTCTATGTATAGGTAGGTCTAAGCCTACCAGCGAAAAGGCGGTAGTGGGTCTAGCCAGTTTGTGTGATTGTAAGTCATGCACATTTATTTGTTTCGGGGTATTGTTTGTACGAGTATTTGACAACGTATTCTTTGTACTGTCTTCTTTTAAGGGTCATAGGTGGGGCCTACATTTGTGTAGGGGGGGGCAGGGCCTCAAGAAGTCTTAAAACGTCCCTGTACATAAACCAGTGCCGGTTTATCCATTGGGCGCTAGAGGCGGGCATCCAGGATCCCGGAAAGACCCGGATAAGCTGGACTTAACCAGTTTTTCGGGTTATAAGTTTCGATCCACCAGTCCAAGGGGGCTTGCAGACCTTCTGCACCCAGGGCATGAAATAATCTTAAATCGGCATTGCCAAAACCCAAACAATCAGCTACATGAATTGGAAGAAAAGGGTTTAACAAGTATAACAGTCGTTGAAAAAGAAAAAAAAAACAACAAAAATTACTTTACACAATTTATTTTTGTTTGATATATTTTGATGCAATTTACGAATAAGAGAAGCAAATTATTTTCTCTTGATGAAGAAATCTCCTTTTGTCCACATTGATTCAAACGGTTTGTTGACAACGCAAGACAAAATTTAACCACACTTTTACGAGTCACTGACCTACCTCAATGAAATATCGTAAAGATATTTCATTTCAAATTTTCGATTATGTGAAGATTAGCTTTACATTATATATCGTTGTAATAATTACTTTCGATGTATCAATTTTAAATTTATTTTCATTGGACATTCACACATTATTAATTATTGGAAATACTCTTTAGTTAGCATTTATAAATTAAGCTTATTCTTAAAGGTTAGCTTTTATATTTACATTCTTATGTCAATATTTTCATTCTACCAATTGTTCATATATATCATTTTTATATTTATAATATTTACTATCTTTCACATTTTTACTTCAAACCTGAAATAAGACAGAACATATTCGTAGGATAATTGAATTTTTGGATTTCCTGAACATTAAGTTGTCAGGTTAAAGGTGATTGTTCAGTATTTTAAAATGTAAATGAATGATAGAAATGGATTGAAAAACTTCCATTGTCTTTAAATGTCTTTCCTTAGTTGAAATCAAGTTTGAGATTAGAAATAGCTTCTGAAAACCTGAATAAGAGAGTAATTGTTGCCAAGATTAAAGAAAGTGGGCAAAATATATAATTTTAAGTAGATACTATGTATTAAGTGAAAGAAAAAAAGCTTAATGTTTTATTTAGAAATTTAACCGTTGCCCTTTATAAGTTCTGTTGAAGTTCAAGCCTCTTTTTGGATCTTTTATTACAATGAAAATACTGATTTTGAACCATTGCCAGTTTCTCGTATTTAACCAAGTAAAAAAGAGCCTACCATGTTCATTGAACTGTAAAAAAATCCTATAGTAACATTTTTGGCAACAATTCAAAAAGGTCGTACTGTTATTCTGATGTATATTCTGATTTTACTTGTCGGAAATAAATCAAATAGAGATTTATATGGTGTCTTTTTGGCATTATTTTTTTTTCTAATGTCAAACATAATATATGCTATCAAGTGACATTTGGCTCAACTCCACAATCCCCCTATAATAGAATATAAATAAAATCATAGCAAAAGCTATTGGGGGAAATGCCTTGCAGGTCGTTAAACTATGGTGTAGCCAACAGTTCATTTTAAGCTATAAAATATTTATTTTTAACTATTTTAGAATTTAAACGAAGAACTACTTCTGATTTTTTTCTTCAAAATAGAATACAAATTGAAATATTTTATCGTTTGCGAAATTCATACCATTCAAAAAAGAAGAAATAAAGAACTGAAAATTGCATTCAAAACTGAATAGGGGAAATCATTTCCATTTTGTGCTGCAAATGTTGAGTTAGCAATTTTTTTTATATTTGAAAGGATCAAAAATTAGAAAATCATTCTATTAGAAGAACGGGAAACAATAGTAAATACTTTTGAGCATTTCTGGCCATAAAAACAAATTGGCCTCCCGCAAGAAACGTGGCACGCGTCTTTAAGAAGAATAGAATAAGGTATATAAATTTAAAATGATTGACTCGCTGCGCTATTTAAAACAAACAAAAGTGTTTTAAGGCAATTTTGAGTTTAAGGAAGACATAAAATAACAATTCAAATGATAAACACATCTAAGAGAAGCAATATTTATTTTATACAGTCATGTGTTTTATGGTAATATAGAACGATGCATGAAAATTACTACAAAGGTTCAAAGAAAGTTG
>BMAO01035848.1:0-17306 GCA_019973975.1 Trichonephila clavata | reverse complement strand
ATAGATTCTCTTTCCTTTTTCAAGTAGATTATTATTCACATTCCTCACGGTATTAATTATTTTCTCTGATCTAAAAAAAATTTGATTATAGAATATCTATTGTATACAAATTAACGACTACAATTTAATATTATGACTTAATTTTGAAAGTTGAAAACAAATGATTTTCATGACTTACATTGTGAAAAAAAGTTTAAAAATCAATTTTGAAATTGCATTACTCAGATATTGTTACAGTGACCTTATTAGAACTAAAAACGAATTTAGCAACTATTAAAACAATTCATGACCTAAATTATGATGATTGTGTATCATGTGTTTTAATTATGCGAGCAAATTCATTTTCTGCTTTTCAAACAACATATTTTGAATAAAAAATAGTTAAAGATCAAACAAACTTGTATATATTAAAAAAATATTCTGTTAATGAAAGTTCAATATAAACTGAAAAAAGAAATCACTCACAATAATCATGAGCTTCAATTATGAATTGAAAACTGTTATAAAGTTTATTATATTAATAATTTAATACAATTTAATATATAACACAGTAACATTTTGGAGAAAGTAACAATCTAGAAAACCAAACTGAGATTCTTACCTGTTTTATTTTATATATTAATTAAGTATATTGAAAACCTCTATCTTTTTTTCCTCATTTCATGTACTTAATCTTCTACATTGGTAATTTTTTTTAACAGTACCGAATTATTAGAGCACAAAGGGTTGAAAAAAAAAACAATACCATGTATTGTAAAAAATAAAATTTCTATTATTAATAGATCATAATCCATTTGCTTTAATTTACTTTAAATTACACTGAAATGCATTAAAAGTAAAATACACAGAATATAAGCCATTACCAATTCATTCCAACATATACTGAGAATTTTAAATAAGCCTGAAGAATATATAATAGTAAATAATAAATTTAACACTTTTGCAACATAATATATAATGATCTAGACATTCATAATTCACATTTATGTAGCTTAAAATGTTACTTACTGTTCCACGCAGCCTAGATTATTCATAAGATTTCTGACAGTTCCCCTACATGCTTTTGCATCTTTTAAAATTTTTCTACTTCTTTATAAGCTCTTGGCAAACGTTGGTTCTTGGTCAAGTGAGGTCTAGCTATATATGATGACATACTACTACTTTCATCTGAATCCAAACTAAGCATACCAAACATTGATCTAGAACCAAAAGAGTAATATATTTATGAATAATAAACCAAAATGGATATTCATTTGTTATCTGGATACCAATAGCTTAGTCAATATTATATAAACATCAGCAACAGATATATATATATATATAAATGGATATGAGAATGTGACAGATAAGAAATATGTATCAGCTGGTTTAAAAATTAGAGAAACTTCGCGGTTTTTTAATGTAAGGCCTGTATATTCTTTCCAAATCCCATTATCCAAAAAATTTAGATACAGATGGAATAAATAACAAAAATTTAACATTTAGCAGAACTCGAGTTCATCCAGTTCTATCAGGACAAAAATATACTTTAAGCAATTTAATCTAATAATCTTACATTTATCAAATGCTGGCTAAAATTTAATTGGAACAATTTCTTATTTTATAGTCACTATCTTATCTACAGGAAATGCACAGAAAATTTCAAACAAGCTTAATTGGTACATACATATTACAACCTTGATCAAATAAACTACATATAAAATTAATCATACATAGTTTAACTTATATAAGATATTTACTAAATATAAAATTATTCTTGCCATTTCTTACCCATGCAAACCTTTCAAGTCATTCTTATAGCTTAGATATACATAAACACTTTTCCATTAAGGTCCTACATGGACCTACATAGGTCCATTCATCCTACATGTTTTGACATTAAATGGGGTACATTAAGCAGACTGCTTTACTAATGCCTTTGGTTCAATAACTGCGATATTATTTTTATCAAACTCTTATTATTAGGTTAGTAAAAAAATGAATAATAATATTGGTACTTACGTACTAGCATCACTGCAGTGAAATTTGTGCCACATGAATCACACCATTATATCAAAACACAGAACGATTATTGCATGTTTTATTGAAAAAAAAGCCAATCAATCATATTTTAGTTGAAAATAGCTTTATTCCACATAGCACAAATTTGGCTGCTGTGACATTAATACACGAGTACCAAATTAATACCTAGATTTTTTTTCAAAACAATATACATAACATTTCACAGTTTGCGCATTTATCCCACAACATTACATCTTAAAAATGTTTAGGTATTTTGTTTACAAAAATTCATACAAATCATAAAAAGTTTGAACTTCAGCATCAAAAGAGAGAAAAAGTGTAATTACAATTAGATAAATTAACATATGGGAATACTTCAATTGATATCCAAAGATTGTACACTGATAAATAAAAACACAGAATTAATAATAAAAAATACTTCACATCCATCAAAAAAAGTGTTAGTTAAATAAAGATAGCAAAATGTTGCAGAACATCACACATTGATACATACATATATTGGCATAGTACAAAGATATAAAAAAAAGACAAATTTTCATTCGTAGACAGCATTTATCATTTTTTTAATTTCATCAATCATTTTGATAATGAAATAAAAAATGATCCTTTCAGAAATATTAAATTGCAACAAAGTTCACCAAAATGAGTAAAATATCTTGAACAAAAATACTAACGTTGATTATCAAGGAATGAAGATTTAATTCATCACATGAATGAGAAGAAAGGAAATAAAATACGTGAACTGTAAAACACGGGGAAAAGAAAAATGGATTATTTTTTTCCTAATAACAGCATTTCTTAGATCTGTTTGTATCTCATATGGTACCGACACAGTAAAAACTGGATTACTGCGCATGCGCCCAGTAAAAAATTTATAAGGTATCCTAAATTTTGTTTTTTGTCTTTTTATTTAAAAAATATTTATCACACAAAAAATTATCATTCAATAATGAAAAATTCCAACCTTGAGACGTAGACACTCTTTCGATGTTTTGAGAAAAACTATAGAATCTCTACTTAAGCATTTTTAGAATCTGCAATCTACGGCTGCCATCTCCTTTTTTGAATTCAATTCAATTCAGTTGGGAAATTACTGTAAGCTTACATAATTTGTCAAACCCTTACGCTTTGAATGAGTGTTTTATTCAATTCCTACTATTATTTCACATTCTCCTTTTAAATATGTATATATTTTTGTATATGTATATATACCTTTTTCAAATTTTCAATCGTTAATAAAATACTTTTTTTCCCACTAAAGTTCAAATACATTTTTTTAAACTTGTAGTGGATGACACTTGATGTTAATGCAGTTTTTTCAAACATTAATTCCTTGATTCTATTTAATTTATGAATAAATAGCAAACAAAAAAACTTCAACACCATATATATAAAGGAAAATCACTGCTTGTGTCTTTGTAGTGCAATGGATTGCGCGTTGGACTTCTAATCCGTAGGCTTGAATCCTACCTGGGATAGTCTGATAGATAAAAGGAACAAATAAGGCTGGACGTGCAATGCTCAATTTTATTGGAGGCATTTAAGTCTATAATATTTGCGTTCTTAGAATTCAGACTCCTCTGTGCTTGGGTTGCTAAATTTGGATCATTATAAATTATGGCTACATTCAAAATAATTATAGCAAAAGTGCAACAAAATTTATTACCATGATACCAGGGCCGGTTCTAGCAATTTTGCCGCCCCGGACAAAAATGAAAAATTCTGCCCCTCTCCACAAAGTAAAAAAAAATTATTGATAAATACATATAAATTGTTCATAAATACACGCCTGTAAAACTTGAATAGTTCTTGCAAAGGGAAAAGGCAGCATAACAGTATATACATAAATATTTATTAAAAACTAAAACACAAAAATAAAACAAGTAACAAAATAAACACACACAAAAAATTAGAAGTGTTTTTTTCTGACATATAACTCTGAATACTTTTTGATAAATTCTTTTTAATCAACTTTTTGAGCTATTTCATGTTTGATAGCCAATGTAGCAAAACCATTTAATCCAACTTGAAAAGCTGTGGACCATAAGAAATTTTTAAATATTTTAATTTTGGGAAACTCCTCTCTCCGCTTGCTACACTTATTGGCAAAGAAAGCAAAATTCTTAATGAAATAGTAAGATTTGGCGCAAATTCTAAAACTGAAATAAATTTTAGAACTTTTACTGGGCTTTCTTTCTTTCTTTCTTTTTTTTTTTTTTTTTGCTTAATAAAGCTGAAACTGATACTATCTCATTTGCTAGATCAAGTGCGTTTATATCTACTGATTCTCCATCAGTCAACATCATTTTTAAATGTTCATAGTTTTTAATTTTTAATTTATTTAGGGGCATCTTTTAAATCATATGTATTGTATAAAAATTGAAAACAATTACTATATATGGGTACTCATTAAATTGAATCTGCATTTCAAGGCATTAATTACTTGGTCAATCGTAAAAAAAAATAAAACAACCCTATCTTGCACTTTAATTTAGGATCTTCCACCGGATCATCTCGTGCTTTGTAATCAAAATTAACATTTTTGCGTCGAACTCAATGACGTGGTTGCGTCACCTCAAAATTAGCAGGGATATATCAATCTCGTCGGCCAATTCTTTCGCATCACAGAGCATTTTATCAACAATCACAACCGATCGAAGATCATGCAAAAAATCTTTGCAATTTCTGAAGAGTTCCATAGCAGACGGTAGATTTTACTCTTTTGTTTGCAATATCTTGCTTATTGGATTTGTGCAATTTGAGATTTTATATCAAATAATGATGGAGCATAGGATCTTGAATTGTCCAATAGAATTTAATAATCCAGAGGCCTCATCTTTTATAGAGTTGCTAATTTCAGCATTATTATAAACACTAAATAGAGCATCATAAATACCTCGTAGTTGATACCTTAAGAGTTTAATAGCCTCTATTCGGCTTTCCCACCGAGTTGCACTTAATGGTTTTAAAGTTATGCCTTTTATATATTTTAATAATATATCCCAACAAAAAATTAATGATAAAAAAAAAATTGAACTACATTAAAAAAATTTACAGGCTTTTAAGGATGCCTTTGCCATGTCATTAATGACCAAATTTAGAGAGTGGTTACTACATGGTACGTAAATTGTTCGGGATTTAACGTCCTAACTCTAGATTGTACCCCTGATTTCTCGCCTCTCATGTCGGCTCCGTTATCGAAGGCCTGCCCCCTCATATCTAGCAAATTCAGCCCTAATTTTTTAAGTTTCTCAACTATTAATTTGATAGTCCTTTTCCAGTCCATCTTTCAATTGGAAGGAAACAGTTGAAAATAAGAAACATTAAATGAAATAACAGAATCTCAATACTAAATACAAATATTATACTGGAAATCGCAAAAAAGATAAATCAAATATATATTTAACAATAAATTATGCCAGTAAACCGGTCAAATATTTAAATGTGCATGTAAATACGAGGTTTGTAAATTTGAAAAAGATAAACAATAACGCTTTTTAGCAGACATAATTTTTAATTGTATATAAAAGCAGAATTTTGAAGAACTGCAATTTATCGAACGCTGCTCTAAGCGAAGTACTTTGTTTTGTGCACATTTGTCACCCTTAACATATTAATTAGGGCTTCTGATTTCCAGGTTATTTTCTTCCTGGGAATGCATCAAATTTCAAAAAATTTAAAAACAAGGAATATATAAAATTTTATTTTATCTATTCCTTATTATATAAAATAAAGAAAATAAAGTTTTACTCATAAATTTTCAGATTTTTTAACGTTTGTATTTGTATTAAAAATTAAAATGTATGCCTGTAACTTTTAATAAAACTGAAAATGGTTTAAAATAGCGTATCAAATATATTTTCATCCAACTCCCTGCAAAATTAGTATAATTTTGAGAGGCAGACAGAAATTTTAAAATCTACCTTAGTACTCCATTGAAATTACCCAAATGTTTTGATAAATAATTTTCAAATGTAGTTCGTAACGAAATCTGCAGAAAGAAGTATTTCGAAGGAATAAATAATTATTCTGAAGAAAGAAATTGTTGCAAATTCGAATACAAAAGAATTTATTTAGTTTATAATAAATAAATATGCCACACTATCTTTATTTTGCAGATGCTGTTACTATCTTAATTTTTTATTTTCAACTTTATCATACACACAAAGGAAAAATCTTACCCTAAATTAAAAGTTATAATTTTTTTAGGAACTTGATCTCTAAGGACTAAAGGCCAAAATTATTAATGACGTCAAAAAAAATGTTACAATTAAAAATCTCGACAAAAAAAAAAAAATTCACATTTAAAATTGTTACTTTAATGACTCACATGTGTCTGAAATTTCATCAGTCAAAGCTGAATCAATTATTTCTCTAATGTTGCTACTGAGAGATAAATATTAATACATCTAAACACTTAAAAATTTTTTGCTGCTGAAGTAAGGATTACGTAGGTTAAAAGTATTAATTATTGTACTTAAGAGATTTTATTTGTATAACCAATTTCTTGTTCATGGCATTGCTATGTTATTGTTACATAAATTTAAATAAATATTAAAGTAAGAATCTCACACGAAGTCTGATTAAAAAAATCCTGAATAAAAAAAAGTAGCGAGATTGTTTAAAAATAATCTCCACCAAACAGTTTGGTGACTCATTCCCTTCTTCAAATTGCTAATTCAATTAAATAGCTCATAATAAAGACAAGTATCAGGAAAAAATTAAAAATTAAAAAAAAAATAGTTCAAAGTACAGTGGTACCTTGACATACGAGTGCCCCAACATACGAGTTTTTCGAGATACGAGCCGGCGAGCGAGTGATTTTTGCTTTGAGTTACGAGCGAAATTCGAGATACGAGTTCGTCTTAGCAGGTCGGCCGGTAGTAGCACGCGACCACGCGCCACGCGGTCACGCCCATCACTGTCAATGAATCAGTTAGCAGCGTGCTTCCGCTGTGATAAGTTGTGTAGTTGTGTTCGCGTTTTGTGTTGCTTTTACATTTACATTTACAGTTGTAGATCGCTTATTTTTATAACTATGGATCGGAAGAAAGTTTGTGAAAAGTCAAGTGCTAAGAAAAGATGATGAGTATTGAATTAAAACGTGAAATTATAGAAAAACATGAGCAAGGTGTTCGAGTTGTTGACTTGTCGAGACAGTATGGGCGTAGTACGTCCATGATATATACTGTGCTTAAACAGAAGGAGTCGATAAAGAGTGTAACGCCGGCTAAGGGCTTTACGATAATTTCCAAGCTGCAAACCTCCCTTCATGAAAATATGGAGATACTGCTGATGGTGTGGGTGACAGAGAAGCAGCTCCAAGGAGATACTTTGACGCAGACCATCATTTGCGAGAAGGCAAGAGCTATCTACGGAGATTTTCTAAAGCAAACCCCGCAGACTTCCATCGACGAGGCATCGGAAGAGTCATTTAAAGCCAGCCGGGGCTGGTTTGAGAATTTCAAAAAGAGGACCTGTATTCACTCCGTTGTCAGGCATGGTGAAGCAGCAAGCTCAGATATGAAGGCAGCTGAGGATCACATTAAAACGTTTTCCGATCTAATAAAAGCTCAAGGATATATCTCTCAGCAAGTCTTCAACTGTGATGAGACAGGGCTGTTCTGGAAAAAGATGCCGAATAGAACATATATAACGGCAGAGGAGAAGATGATGCCAGGCCACAAACCTATGAAGGACAGATTGACTCTAGCACTGTGCGCCAATGCGAGTGGCGACTGCAAGAGCAAGCCTCTGCTCGTATACCATTCGAAAAACCCCAGAGCATTTAAGTCACATAAGATCTTGAAAGAAAAACTGCAAGTTATGTGGAGGTCGAACCCGAAGGCATGGGTCACCAGGAAGTTCTTTGTGGAGTGGGTAAACCTGGTTTTCGGCCCTTCTGTTAAGAAATATCTACAGAAAAAAAAACCTACCCGTGCAAGCCCTTCTCATCCTTGACAATGCCCCTGCTCATCCACCAAACCTCGAAGATGACATCCTCGAGGAGTTCAAAATTTATAAAGGTTCTCTACCTACCAACCAACACCACTCCTATCCTGCAGCCCATGGATCAGCAGGTGATTTCTAATTTTAAGAAGCTATACACCAAGCATGGAAGCCCAGGGGCTGAATGGTTAGTGCATCGCGCTTCAACACCACAGGTCCGAGGTTCAAACCCCGGGCTGGGCAAGGTTGACTCAGCCTTTCATCCATCAGTGGGTTGATAAAATGAGAACCAAGCTTACTTGGGGACAGGGCCGATCCTAGGGTATCGGCTGCCCTCGTGCAAACACCTAATGTGCCGCCCCCCTAGAGAAATTTTCATATTTTGACGAATACTTAATGTTGACGTTAAAAACTCATCTACTTATATAAGGATAAAAAATAAAACATTAATAAAAACTCAAATATACAAGTGTAAAACTTAATTTTTTGGCCAGGTAATGAGTTATAATAGTGACATAATATACTTTAACAAAATAATAAACTGACAAAAATATTACCTTTAAAATAAAACATATATTTTATCATATTAATTTGCAAAACAACAGAATTTACTCAGAAAATACGATCTAATAGAAATAAATACTAAGGCATAAATCTCGTGAAACGAAAAAGTACATAATCAGTCCTTCTACAAAGACTAAGTAATAAATTTATACCGTAAAATCCAGTGCATAACGCGCACTTTTAACTCAAAAAATAAGATGGAAATGTACGGTGCGCGTTATACGCCGGGTATAAAAATGAGAGCCTTAAAAATACAAAAAGATGAGCATAGGAAAAATCAGATCATCATTTACATAAATCAAAATACTGTTTCTGTGAAAGAAATAACATTCCTTATGAACTTAAAGGGTTGTAATTCTAAAAGTACACCATTTTTTACTAAAGCTTGGAATAATACCTCGAATAAAGGACTTTAAAACATATATAGAGCATTGTGCACGTGTGGTTCAGGTTTCTTCACAATAAATTATAGTTTAAAAAAAAACTAAAAAACACAATTTTATAGTGAATCGAACTAAAAAGTAAAAAAAAAAGTCTTAATATAAAAATAAATGATTAACAAGAAAATTAATGTCATTGGGGTAAAAAGGTGGGGGTGCTCTATATCAATTGTTAAAATTTCTTACTTTCTATTCCAAAATGCTGAGTTAGTGTAAAAATGTAGTACAAAGCACCCCACGCTTTTACCCCATTGACATTAATTTTCTTGTTAATCATTTTATTTTTATACTAGCTGTTACCCGCCCGCTTCGCTGGGAATTTCATGATGTTTTATAAATTTTTACTGCTTATATATATGTATAAATTATTGATATCTAAGTCCTGCATTAAGAATTCGATTGTATTGAAAATATACTTATACCTGTAACTGTCGCCTGTTGATAAAAAAAAGGAGCAGAACTCATCTAATTTGTGTTTTCTAAAAATCTCTAAATTGAAGCATAGAATGATGTTTGCTCTTTCGTAACCCAAAAACCAAGTGGATTCCAGCAAAACCAATTTTCGGTGGATCTCTACTCCGTAAATTGAACATGCAAGCCAAATTTCAAGTCTAAAATCTAACAGGAAAAAAAAAGTTTTACTATCAATAATCCCCGTAATCCCGTTGAGAGCCGTTTTCCAAAATAACCGCTCTTAGCGGATTACAACTCAACAAAAGAAAAATGCAAACAAAATTTCATTATTATAGTCCTTGTAGCTCGGAAAAAAGTGATTTTTTTCGTCAATTCGTCCCAGTAACCCCCTGAACCCCCCCCCACAGAACTTGATTTTCTTAAAATACCTTTTTAGTGGATCCCTATTCAACAAAAGAAACATGCTTAACAAATTTCAAAGTATGTGGGTCTAACAATTAAAAACAGGAATTTTTTTCTGTAACTCGTCTTGACCCTAGCAACCCTCCTTGGGGGTCAATTTTCGTTTACTCTTTGTTAGAGGAACTCTCTTCCATGAAAGGAACATGCCTGCCAATTTTCAAGCAGGATGATCAAATAGTTTAAAATGGAAATATTTATCGATTACGCCTCTTAAACTCCCGAAATTAAACTTGGTAGTTGATATTCGCAAAACTCATTTTGTAGCGGTTCTCTACTTTACGAAAGGAATCTGCTTATCAAATTTCAAGACTGTACGTCTAATAGTTTAAAAATGGGGATAATTATCTATAACGCCACTTGAGCCCCCGCAACGCCACTTCTGAGTCTGTTTTTCACAAAACCAATTTTGTAGGGGAATTGCACACTATGAAAAGGAATCTGCTTAGCAAAATTTGAAGACTGTGCGTCCAATAAATTAAAAATGCAAAAAAAAAAATTATCAATAACGCCCCTTGAACCCCCGCAACGCGGCCTAGGGGTCAATTTTCACAAAACACATTTTGTAGTGTATCTCTATCCTATGAGAGGAATCTGCTTACCAAATTTCAAAACTGTGCGTCTAATAGTTTAAAAATAGAAATAATTATTTATATCTGCCCTTAACACCCCGCAACACCCCTTGGGGGTCAATTTTTCCCAAACCTGTTTTTGTAGCGGATATTTACTCCATGAAAGAAACTCTCCTACCAATTTTCAAGCAGGGAGGTGAAGTAGTTCAAAAACGAAAATATTTATCTAGTACGCCACTAAATCCCCCGCAACGCCATTTAGAGGTCTGTTTTCACAAAACCTTCTTATAGTTGATCTCTACTCTATAAAAGAAATCTACTTATCAAATATAAAGACTGTGCGACTAATAGTTTAAAAATGGAAATAATTATCTATAACGCCCCTTAAGTCCCGCAACGCCACTTGAGGGCAATTTTCACGAAAGCCATTTTGTAGCGTATCTCTACCCTATGAGAGGAATCTACTTACTAAGTTTCAAGACTGTACGTCTAATAACTTAAAAATCGGAATTTTCTAACGCCCCCTTAAACCCCTGCCCCCGCAAACAATTGCTGCTAATTTGAAATTACAAACAGACACTTCAATTTTATTTATTTGTATAGATATAGATTGGGATTATAATAACTATTGTTTAAAAGTGACTAAAAAATGTGAATAAAAAAAAAGAAAGGATTAAAACTAACCGTAAAACTTATCAATTTTTTGTTTCTTGCATTGCTTTTTGCTTATGAAGCCTTGATTTATTATTTTTAAAGTGCATCCGAAACAGCTGATGCTCTACTTAACTGAACAGTGAGATAACTATCATAAAAAAAATTATGGCACGTGTCAGCGTATTATCATGTGCGCGTAACACTATTATGTCTCATGAAGAGCATCGGTCGCCAGTAACCAAAACAACGACTTCATTAGCTCAGCTTGGCGTTCAATTTGGCGTTCATCTTGGCATTCAGTTTCACGTTCACCCGTATAGTTTCCGTTCCCGTAAGAGTACGGGAATAAAATATAGCCTATGTTTACTCCCCGTTATTGTAGCTTTCCATTAGTGAAAGAATTTTTAAAATCGCACCAGCCGTTTCCGAGATTAGCCGGAACAAACAGACGACAGACGGACAGACAGACAGACAGACAGACAGACAAAAATTTTAAAAATTGGTTTTTTGTTATGAGTACGTATATACTTTTAGTGCATTAAGTAAAAAGCTGCTAATTTGAAATTACAAACAGACACTTCAATTTTATTTATTTGTATAGATTAAGATTTTTTTTTTTTTAACTTTTTAGTTCGATTTACTATAAAAGCGTGTTTTTTTAGTTTTTTAAAAACTATAATTTATTTTTCAATTTTAGTTCGATCTACAACAAAAGCGTGTTTTTTTTTAGTTTTTTAAGCTATCATTTATTCATTGTTAATTTATCCTTGAGTTTGATATTGGGAGCCCGAATTTCGTGCCTGCTTGGATTAGTCTTGCTCTTCAATGGCTATTAATTACGGGTCTGAAGGGTATTTATTCCCTCCGTTTACGGGGCCTCAGATGAGGCCCGTATCGATATATTGAAAGATTTCGTCTCTATAGATAAAGGTCATATGAATGAAAGTGCGTTTTGAAGAAAAAGTTCGAAAGAAAAAAATAATTAGTGTGCCATGTCTTAAGAACGGACTTAAAAAGTATAAAATTCCTCCTTCGTTCCCCTTCCCCCTTCTTTTTTCATATTTTTACGCATTCTCATCCACTTCTGAGCTATGGTCCAAATTTCAAGTCTCTAGCTCATCGGGAAGTCAAGTTCGATTCTCGACTCAAGTTCGACTCAAAATCAATTACAGAATTCCCCCCGGACAGACATATAAGAAGCGAGTAAAAAAAACATGGTAAAATATAAAGTTGTCAATCGTATTGTCTCCTTTTAAACGTATTACTTTAATGTTAATTCGTATCATCACTTCTAAACGTATTGCTTTACAAAAATAAAAAAAAAATATTAGCAGTTAGAACATAAATTGTTTTTTTTTCAATATGCACCAGACTTTTTTTTTCTATTTCTATGTTTAGAAAAACTAGACATTTGCTTATATTATGGTAAGAAATTTTTCACACACCCTCACCCTTCCCTTTCTCACATAAAGAGAGAGAACACCTTTGCTTGTTTTATTTCTGGAAACCGCAAGTGTATTCGTTTTTTAGGGTTGCACCTTAATCTTTTAGTTGCCAAATCTGGAAATGATACATAGGATTAGTCGCCAAATCTGGAATGATATATATGATTAGTCGCCAAATCTAAAAATGGTATATGGAATTGTCGCCAAATCTGGATATCGTTATTCCCGATGTCCTGCTAATGGAACAAAATTATGATATTATTGTATTGTCATCTGTCCTTGACAAGTGTGCAAAATTTCGAATTCATCTGACCTCTTAAAGTGGGTAAAAATCGAGTTTCAAGATTCCGTTACATGCAAGTGAAACTTATAAAAGCGTGTTAAAAAAGGGTGTGCGTGTTGTACGCGGTGAATATACCTAAAAACTAACAATTGCAGCTAGAAAGTATATGGGCGCTTATACGCCGGATTTTACTGTAACTATAAAATAACTTTTCTGGCTTTCTGAGAAGCAAATTTGTTAATAGTTTCGGTTAAATAAATTTTTGCAGAGATTTCTGATTCAATTGAGATTATGGCCAAATCTGAAAGCCTTTCTCGTGTCATACTATTTCTCAAGTAATTTTTAATGATTTTAATTTACTGAAACTTCTTTCACCTGAAGCTATAGAAACAGGTAAGGTTAAAAAATTCTTATTGCTTGAGCAAAATTTGGAAAACAGGGAATAAGATCTTTTTACTATAATTTCTAGTATCTCAGTTGGCTGTTTTTTACCAGGAAAAATATCTTTGAAGTTATTCATTCAGGCTTTCATGAGATCATCATTAGAAATGTTGTGAAACCATACAGGAACAAAATATTGAATTACACTCAGATAATAAGGTAAATCTTTCATTTACTGCAGAGATCGTGATCAAGAATTGCAAAATAGAAATTAGTCTTGAATTGCTGAAAGGGATTTAAAACTGGCTCATCCCTGGCCTCGTAATCAAAGAAACGCACCTTTCTTTAGCTTCGAGATGGAAAATTCGGGATGAATACCTAAATCTGTAGCAAGTATTGCTGCTGAATCATCAAATATTTTTAAATTATCGTCAGATCTTTGGAAAATTAAATATTTTTTAAGATTATCTAAGCCTTTAATGCATTCCGCGATGTTTAATTTAGATTTTGAAGCATTTTACTCAATACATAATTCTTGATAGTAATAAATCTTGCCAAATTAAAGTTGAACATAAAAATTTAAATGTTTCAAGACTTTTAATTATTGAGTGTAAGAATATGGATTATTCATTAAAAAATACCCATTCTGTTAAAAAATTAAGCAAATTACATAAAATAAATTATTTGTAGCACTCTTCAAGGTCTTCGTAAAAATAAAAATCTCAAAAAAAAAAACCTGTTTAATTACCCAATTTTTAAGAAAATCCTATTTAAAAAAATTAAAACTAAAGTTTCAATTTTTAATCATTTTGAACTTATTTCCGAAGCAGATCAGCAGGACACATGCTTATATGAGCTTTTTTTAAACATTAGCTTAGCAACATTCCCAAATATTTCTACCCTTTTAGGAAACATCCTGTGTAACATTTCATTCATTCATAAATTTAATTAAAAGCTTTTATAGAAGACATTCACCTCTAAAATGTGAAACAGGAACTGGGGACCGGAGTTAGTAAACTCTTCATCATAGGATCAAAAGAATAAAATAAAAGTTTTGTACTTATCACAGATAATCACTACAGTTCGATTTAAACAAAAATCAACCGCAGTACTTTCACTAAAACTTAATAACTACTTACACTTATCTTGATCGTGTTACCACCGGTATTAGTGTTTGTTAAATCAAAATTGAATAAACATATTGAAATATAAGAATAATTGCTTTTGTATTTTTCCTTATATGTACTGGTCAAGTTGCAGAAAAAATGCCGATGTCGCTTCCCTTTAACTTGGCCGAGATAGTACAGGCTTCTAAGGATGCTTTGTCATGGCCTTAACAGTTAAATTTAAAGAGTGGCTATTACATGGCACGTAGATTGTGGATTGAACCCCTGATTTATATTGGCTTTGTTATCGTAGGCCTGTCCCCCGCATATCTAGCAAATTTAGCCCTAATTTTTGAAGTTTCTCAGCTGTTATATCTGAAAGTTTTTTTCCAATCAATCTTTTAAACTGGAAGGAAACCTAAAAATTCTTTTATTTTAACGGTAACTTCATTAAGATAAGATTTCTCAATGCATACATATCTTACCAGAAACGTCATTTGTTCGATCTTACTAAAATCAGAGGCGCAATATAAAATTATCTAATAACATTTGGCTTGTTCATTTTTATGAACGATATGTAGTTTAAAATTCTCATGTAGAAGAGAAATTATTTCCGTTCTGAGTATTTTTCCCTAGATAGTGTATTTAGCTTCTTCCCTTTTTAGCACTCTTCGAGGATGCTCCTCTATTACTGGATCAAATTTAGCAAGTAATTGAATTATTTGTAAAAAATCACCATTATATATTGGAATTAAATTTGTCCAAATTTGCAATAAGTAAGTGTGACAAATTAAATTTGTCACACTTACCCCGAAGGGCTAAACAATTTTGAACCAGTACCTTTAACGTTGCTACAATACGTAGAAGCAAATCGCACCAATAATCGCAATAGTGTCTTTCGAGTCACTGTCAATTGTTTTAGAGCATTGTAATCGCTGACTGAATTCAATCCAAGACAAAAAGTTTGCTGCAAAAACAATATGCACAGTTTTTTGTAATGGATTAACGATTTACGTAACCTTTTCACCGTTTTTGAAAATTTTGTATAACAATATGAGCTAAATGTTCGACCGGCGTCGTCATAAGGAAAATATAATTTGTCAATGGCTTCTTTTACTAAAAAAAATCTATCGGCGTCTGATAGAATAGCTGGCCAGGTTCCCAGATCGGAACTAAATATCATTGTTAGAGTATTGTGATTTTAGGATTTTTTTGGAGGAGTTCCTACAACAGTAGTGTGGCCACGGTAGCCTAGTGGTCAAGGTATCGGATCGTGGCTGGCATGTCACGAGTTCGAGCCCAGTATCACTAAAAACTCGCGTGTAGAGAGAGCGATGCATGTTAAATCTGTCGAGAACTCAAACGTCCTCCCTTTGGCGTGTGATAGTTAGGAGAGGGTGCCACCTCAGGTGTCGTCCTCGTCACTTAACCATGGTTCAAAATGACGAGGTCCGACGCCAAAAGCCCTCATGTAGCTGAACAGTGTGACGTTAATATTCACCACTCACCCTACTACAGCAGTGCCACTATCAATTCTGTTTATTTGATCTGCAACATCCTAATCATGAAAGTCTAAATCTCATTCTATACTGCTTTCCTTTTTTTCTAGTGTCTTATAAGTAATTCAGTAAACTTTCAGCCTGTTTTTTAAATGGGCTTGTTTTTCCAGTCTTATTCTTTTATAATGGGCACCTGTTAGTTTCTTTACGCCCTCCCTCGGACATTCTAAAATTTTCAACAACATATATATCAATTGAGTAGAGAAAAGTATAAAAATAATTGATAAATTGCATTGCTTTCATACAAAATTTTTAATTCATCAAAAATTGACTCATTTGAATTAAAATTCGATATATTTGAGATTTTCCAAAATCTTATCGTAAATTTAAAACAGAGAATAAAATAGTCCCTATTTTACTTTCTTTGAAACATCTTTCTTTTAATTTATGTTTAATGCATTGTGACGTTCCCGCAACACAGCTGTGATTCGGCTTCTTTGTGGGTATGGTAACCCGCGTGAAATTTACACCTGCACCCTTAAAAATATTGCGTGGTCTTGCTTAAACCCCTCTCGGCCCATCAACCGGATGTAATTCGAAGCTAAAGACACGGGAACCGCTGTCATCCCCGAAGCCTAGAGAGGGCAGGGAGAGAGAAAGAGATGGTCTGAAATTTCACCGAAGACGAACGCCAGAAACTCCCCCCCCCCCCCACAAAATAACATAACTTGGACTCTAATAATCAAAGTTAATTTCGATGTAAATCTGTAAATAATAGCTGTGACTGTGTGTGTGTAATTAAACTTAACATTTAAATTAACCAATATCACGTTACCTTGATTTATCTCAAACGTAAGATTTTTCAAAATTAAAATTATTAAGTCTAAATTTTTAATTTTCCTCCCACATATACATCTGTACATAGCACGCACATAATTTAGAAGGGATTGAAATATATAATATATAAATTTAAATCTAAACTATATAATGTTCTATTTATACTGCTCCTACTGAAAAAATACACACTTTCCGTTTTTCTTATTGACATAACACTAGAAATTTATAATCATAATAAATACTAAAATTAACACTTATAAAAATACTCAAAAAGACAACAATATTTAAAATAATAATATTAAATACATTATATTTCACAATCGAACAGAATCCCGTCTTTCAGCTTCTGCAAAGAATGTCATTTCGAAATATTTTTGATAACATTTAAATCTTAACACATGTAGTCACATCTATACAAATAAAAAAATTGAGTGTCTGTTTGTAATTTCAAATTAGCAGCTTTTTACTTAATGCACTAAAAGTATATACGGTACTCATAACAAAAAACCAATTTTTAAAATTTTTGTCTGTCTGTCTGTCTGTTTGTTCCGGCTAATCTCGGAAACGGCTGGTGCGATTTTAAAAATTCTTTCACTAATGGAAAGCTACATTAACGGGAGAACATAGGCTATATTTTATTCCCGTATTCTTACGGAACGGAAACTATACGGGTGAACGTGA